>VNKC01002025.1:0-193692 GCA_008042775.1 Drosophila pectinifera
AAATTGAACAAAATTTTATTTTGTTTTATTATTAAAGTCGGTATGCAGATTAATTAACCTAATAAAATCTAACAAAGAAAAGCTTTCCGATTTGAAATTAAGGCTGTTTTGGCCAAGTTATGGTTATTTTTATTTTTTTAAGGACCCAAAAATCCGCATTTGATGACTTCTGAAGAGCATAATTTGGCCAAAAATGGAATGACAGCCAAATGCCGTTTATATTCCGAATCGCCGTTAAAATCTTAATTATTTAATAATAAAATATTGACTTAAAAATGAGTTCACCAAAAATTAGGATATAAAAATGCCGATTTATGGACCCAAAAATCCGCATTTGATGACTGCTGAAGAGCATAATTTGAACACAAATGGGACTACAGCCAAATGCCGTTCATATTCCGAATCGCCGTTAAAATCTTAATTATTTAATAATAAAATATGGACTTAAAAATGAGTTCACCAAAAATTAGGATATAAAAATGCCGATTTAAGGACCCAAAAATCCGCATTTGATGACTTCTGAAGAGCATATTTTGGCCAAAAATGGGATGACAGCCAAATGCCGTTCATATTCCGAATTGCCGTTAAAATCTTATTTATTTAAATATAAAATATTGAATTAAAAATTAATTCACAAATATTAGGATATAAAAATGCCGATTTAAGTACTCAAAAATCCGCATTTGATGACTTTTGAAGAGCATATCTTGGCCAAAAATGGAATGACAGCCAAATGCCGTTCATATTCCGAATCACCGTTAAAATCTAAATTATTTAATAATAAAATATGGACTTAAAAATGAGTTCACCAAAAATTAGGATATAAAAATGCCGATTTAAGGACCCAAAAATCCGCATTTGATGACTTCTGAAGAGCATAATTTGAACACAAATGGGATGACAGCCAAATGCCGTTCATATTCCGAATCACCGTTAAAATCTAAATTATTTAATAATAAAATATGGACTTAAAAATGAGTTTACCAAAAATTAGGATATAAAAATGCCGATTTAAGTATTCAAAAATCCGCATTTGATGACTTCTGAAGTGCATAATTTGGCCACAAATGGGATGACAGCCAAATGCCGTTCATATTCCGAATCGCCGTTAAAATCTAAATAATTAAATAATAAAATATGGACTTAAAAATGAGTTCACCAAAAATTAGGATATAAAAATGCCGATTTAAGGACCCAAAAATCCGCATTTGATGACTTCTGAAGAGCATAATTTGGCCACAAATGGGATGACAGCCAAATGCCGTTCATATTCCGAATCGCCGTTAAAATCTTAATTATTTAGTAAAAAAATATTGAAATATTAACATAAAAAATTTTTGGTCGATTTTTCAAAAAAATGTAAGGGGTTACATCATTAAAATTTTCAAAAATTGAACAAAATTTTATTTTGTTTTATTTTTAAAATCGGTATGCAGATTAATTAAACAAATAAAATCTAACAAAGAAAAGTTTTCCGATTTAAATTTATGGGTGTTTTGGCCAAGTTATGGTTATTTTTATTTTGTACGGACCCAAAAATCCGCATTTGATGGCTTCTGAAGAGCATAATTTGGCCAAAAATGGGATGACAGCCAAATGCCGTTCATATTCCGAATCGCCGTTAAAATCTTAATTATTTAATAATAAAATATTGAATTGAAAATGATTTGACCAAAAATTAGGATATAAAAATGCCGATTTAAGGACCCAAAAATCCGCATTTGTTGACTGCTGAAGAGCATAATTTGAACACAAATGGGACTACAGCCAAATGCCGTTCATATTCCGAATCACCGTTAAAATCTAAATTATTTAATAATAAATTATGGACTTAAAAATGAGTTCACCAAAAATTAGGATATAAAAATGCCGATTTAAGGACTCAAAAATCCGCATTTGATGACTTCTGAAGAGCATAATTTGGCCACAAATGGGATGACAACCAAATGCCGTTCGTATTCCGAATCGTCGTTAAAATCTTAATTATTTAATAAAAAAAATATTGACTTAAAAATGAGTTCACCAAAAATTAGGATATAAAAATGTCGATTTAAGGACCCAAAAATCCGCATACTTATGGTCTTCTTGAGAACATAATTAGGCCAAAAATGGAATGACAGCCAAATGCCGTTGATATATAATAATATATCGAACGGTACACATAGATTTCAATAAATATACCAGAAAATACCTTACGTATTTTGGTCACTCTAAAACCTTAAAAACAATCTCAAATTTAGCAAATTGTAGATTGCAACGAAAAAATGGCACAAGTGGCTTTTTTGGACAACCTGCTGAGAGAATACCTGGTTTTCCGCGGGTTCTCCAGCACCCTGAAGGCGCTCGACTTGGAGCAGCGCACGGAGAAGGACCAGCACTTCAGGGCGGAACGGATTCTGGAGCAGTTCAACAATGCCGTACAATCCTACGACTTGCAGGCTCTCCGCAGCCTATGGCTTCACCTGGACAACAACCTCTTCTCTAAGCTGGAGCACACATACGCCGTGGGTAAGGTCGGCTCCCCCTTCTCTCCAGCGAAATTACTAATGTTTGGCTAATCCCCTCCAGCTGTTAAGAAACTGGAGAACAGCCTGCTGAAGTACTACCTGGTGACTGCCTACAGCAACAACCGAGCGGACAAAGTCTCGGAGTTCTTCAACAAGATGGCAGGAGAGCTGCAGCAGCAAAGCGAGTGGAAGGATTGGTTCTGTAGGCTGAGATTCAGGATTCCCCAGGCCAACGCCCAATTCACATGCTTTGTTTCCCTTTCAGATTTCCCATTTTGCCGAAATGCGGAGGAGTCTCCAACCTTCGCTCTGTTTTTCACGAAGCAATGGCAGGACACATTGCTTCTCTCCCTACGCAACTTCCTGACCACCGTCTACCAGTGCCTGCCGCAGCCCACGTTTGTGCGAGCGGAGCAGGAAGCAGCCCACATGCAGCGCCTTAGCGACGACAACTCCGGCCTTCGCACCCGTCTCCTTCAAATGCAACAGGAACTGCACCAACTGACCCAGCAGCAGCAGCCGGGAACAGCAGCAACCGGCGGTGGTTCGCTCGGTGGCGATGGTGCCTCACGCCGACGCAGTGTCTATCGTCCTCAGCAGAGCCTTAGTGACATTTTGCCCTTCGACATTAGTCCACCAGGCCACATTGTGGACGATTTCTGCATCATAGCCTCCGAAGCGAACAGTGTGAGCCAGGCTAGCGACGCCCAGGCCCGTGGTCTCAAGCTGCTCATTCGCAATATAGGATCCGGCAGCTCACCCGTGATGGCACGCAAGGATCAGACTGCTAGTTCCCTGGGCGACAAATCCACGAAACGCAGGTCTGGCAGTGTGGGACGTAGTTGGATTTAAGTAGATCTCTGGAGACTGTCTCGCCGGGGTTTACCCAAAGCGAACGTGGAACTTAAATATTGATTCCGTTAAACATTGGAGTTTATTGGCTTTGAATTTGTTCGAGGCTAACAGGCTGAAATATATAATTTATAATATGGATCGGCACTGTATATTCTAGGAATTAGCTAACCAAAAGCTGTATACCCAACATTCCTTCATAATAAAAGCACATAAAATTTGGTAAACAATATTATTGTTGAACAATAAGGCGGCATTTCCAATTTTAGCATTAAGTACGCGGCTTATTTACCACGATTTCTAAATATTTCCAGCTTTTAGATTGACAAAAACTGAATTATCTTAGACAAACTTATAGAACAACCGACCCGTACTACATATTAAGAACTCAGAAGTATTTCCAAGTGTGTTATCCAATGTGTTTTTATTTTTTAAGCGATTCTCTTTACTTCTTTAGATGTACGCACAAGTTGTGTGTACCACAAAACAGGAGCAATGCGTGTTGTAGCGTAATACAATAATTGCAATAAATAACGTAAAATTACAAATAAATATGTAGATTGTATGTAGGTGTACAGACGATTCGAATTCGTGTATAAAACATCTCCGTTTATACAAGCAGCACAAGTTAAAAAATACAGTTTATTGTATAAGGGCGTTTATGTATAAGTATATATATAGTGATATATGTATATGTTGCATAAAGTAGCATCGCTTTTGACTCGTCGTCGACGTTATTCGTCAATAAATGCAGTTTCGGCTTGGCTACGGAAGGGAATTGCTCATGTCTCGATTATGGTATCGTTTCTTATGGAATATGTATCCTTCTCTGGGTTAGACCCGCTCTACAATGCCGTCTCGAACGAGGGCAGCGGCGGCGTATTCGCCACCGGAGCCACCACGTACTTGTTGCCCTCTGTGCTGGCTCCCGCTGTACCGCCGAGTGGACCTCCGTTTGTCCTAGCAAAGCTGGGCTTCAGCTCGCCGCGCATGAAGTTGTTCTCCTCGGTTTGCAGGAAGAAGTTTCTCTTCAAATCGAAGCTGGAAAGGACTGCCGACTCCCCAGCCTCAGAGCTGGCCCTTGATCCGCCGCTGGTGTTGGAGTGATCCTCCTCGCTATTCGCCTCCAGTATCGTGGTGGACATAATGTCCGTTCGCGCTGGTGCCGCTGCAGCAGCCACCACATTAACCGGGCCACGGATCTTGGGCGCGAAGGTCTTCGAGGGCGAGCCAAACTGGCCCTGTCGCAGCATTCGCCGGTTCGCGAACGTCTTGGGAGACCCACTCAAGTCGAGCAGCTTCAGGCTGGTGTTGATCGTGGGCTTTCCTGGCCCCGCCGCTGTGATCTTCTGAGCAGCTCCAGAGGGCCTTACAGCAGGAGTGGTAGTAGCTGGGACCGGGGAGGATGACTTCTTCAGCAGCTCCACGGCGGAGACCTTCCTCTGAACGGGACTCGCCTTGGCGGACTTGGCCAGCAGCAGCTTCTTGAAGTCCATCAGCGTGGTTTTGCTCTGGCCAATGCGATCCGCACAGGTGTTGAGCCGCTCGGGGGCGTCGTCGCTCCAGTTCCGCGACGGCTGCTTCATAGGAGGCACTTGAGTGCTCTCCAGCTCTCCGCCCCGGGTGGGCGTGGAGGTGAGGAAGGCTCCGCTACGATTTCTTGGCACAATTGGCGATATGTTGCTCCGGTTGCCCTCGGCTGCTGGCGCCGCAGCAGCAATGGGGCGAGGCAGACGGTCGGCCCTGCGGATGGGCGTGGCATAGAGGTCATCCCTGCAGGTTACTCCACTGGCGGTGGGCTGTGACCTTGGCTGGCTGCGGCGACTCTGCAGGGTCCAGTAGATGGGCGCACTGCGCTGGAAGGGTGTGGCAGTGTCATCTCCCTGTGGCTCTGTGCTAGGTGCTGGCTGCACTTGCTCATAGATATTAGAGAAACGTTGATACCCTGGGGATAAAAGAAGGTGGAGACAGGGATTAGCTACTGGATTGGCACAGCCCGGGACTCCTCTATTTCTCTCATTCTTTCGATTAGTAAGCGGTTTCAAGTGCGGATGGTTAGGACAGTACGTGGCTATCAAGAAGCGTTCATCAAGGCAAGCAGTTCCATACGTACCTGTGCGTGAACATTTCGGATGACATTACCTGGTAATCCCCTTATGCCAATGGCCAGAGCGAATATTTACATATGGCTGGATGGTGCTGGGATGCAGTGCGAGTGTGGTTGTGGATGCTTGGATGCTTTGGATGGGATGGTTTGACTATAATGTGGGGATTCCTTCACCACGAACCACGAGCCAAGTGCCAATGATAATGTCAATGCCGAATTTTCGTTTCTTTTCGATTTATTCTCTTCCTTTTATTTTAAAACTACTTACGATTGAGTTATGGAATGTGAGGTTGAACTTAGCCGAGAACTTAACTGCTTGGGCGCCACGTGCTAATCTTTCAAGCCAACTACTCGTGCCACTACGGATCATTAGTATGTCGGATGAGGAGGAGGACTAGGAGTGTGCAAAAAACTACTACTACGAGGCCTTAACATAGACAAACACACAAGCACAAGCTGGTTAGGGAATCAAACGCAATAGGAGCCTTTTGCACACCTCACAATCCGTCCGTAGGATATTTAATGGAATCTCAAAAAAGTCAAATTTAATGGAACTCAAAAAATTAGCAATATAGTCGTGGGCTAGACCTAAGATTAAGTACAAATCGTGGTAATTATGAGTATTATTGAGTATATGTCGATGTACAAGACGTGTGAACGGTGCAAAAAACTATACAGAATGTACATAATAATCATGTTGTGTTGGTTTATGTTAATTACAATTAGTTACAGACGTATTTGTGGGTAAACAAGAACAAGTAGTAACATTTAATAATCCTTATGACTAGGGTTAAGGACAAACACACACAAAAATAGGAGTTAAGTGGGTAATTACAAAACAAAAAGGATTAAAACCATGTTTATACACACAGCTTGATTGAAATTATAAAGGTTTTGAAATTAGTCGAGTCTCTGATTAGAAAAGCTTCAGGTTTAGTCTGTATAAACATTGTGTTTACTATCTGTTAAGTATATTATGCAATGCGAGCCAGCTGCCGCAGCAGTCAGAGCACTCCTCTTGGAAATAGAAGCTCTACTTTGAGCAGCATATCAAGTGTGTGGGCGTAGCTCTCTCCAGCTTGGACATTGAACCCCGGAATAGGCCTCCATCTCGGCCCATTGAACACGCACGCCTCCGGCCAAGTGCAGGCAACTTTAATGAGCTTCGCTTCGCACACTAAGGTGGCGGCGGCTCAAGGATCTGAGCCGTGCCAATCTCGGCAATTAGGGCGTAGTGTTTGCTCAGGAGATGGGAGGTCTAACTACCATATCTCCGTCACCTCGAATTTCTGTAGGATTCGCTGGCGACGGTTGCCGTTCTCGTCGGTGGGCAGAATAATCTTGAACGGACGCAAGAGCACACTGTCCACAAAGGACTTGTGGTACTTGGCTGGCAGGGACAGGGGCGGGGCTAGCTCCTCCTCGTCCTCCTCGGACTCGGCTGAGGAGGAGCCGTGTTCGTCTGGCTTTTGTTCGGCCGAAGGAGCTTCTGGCAGCAGGGCGGGTGAGTCATCGAAGTTCTCAAGCGACTTGTTCTTCAGATACGAGGAATCGTCGCCGCTGCTGGTGAGAGACAGCGAGAACTCGTCGACCAGGCGCTCGAAGGACTTGGCTATCCGCCGCTCTGCCGCCCCGCCAGGTGATGCCGAGTTAGGACCAGGCAGGTTGCTCAGGTTGTTCAGGTTGCGCACCCGGAGGGAACTTGTTGCGTGCTGCATGGGGGGCATTGCACCCGAAGTAGGTGCTCTCTCGGCCCCGAACGACGCGGAGAGATTCTCCTTGTTCATCTCCAGCTTCAGCTCATCGTTGGCCAGCCGGTAGCTGTTGTTGCGCTTGAGGGCGGCCCGCGGCTGGCCAGGATTGCCAGCATTGCTGGCGAAGTGCAGCGCAATTGGGTCAATCGATAGGGGGTGGGTGTTCACGGGGGCATTGCCACTTACTTTCGCCCTCGGCGGCAGGGGTGGCACTTGCTCCCCAGCATCGCCCCCCAACTCGTTGGGCGGAAACACACCCCCCAAGCGGAGGTTAGTTTCCATTTCAGCAACCCTCACTTTCGACTCGCAATCTTTGGGGCCCTGCTGATGCTGCTCCCTTACACTTGATGTGCTGCCCCCTGACTTGCTGACTACACGGTTATTGGGGGTGCTCTTGGTGGATGCGGCGGCTGTGGCTGCTGTGGCTGCCGCTGCTGGTGCTGGAGCTGCTAGGTTGGCAGTGTTGCAAAGGAGCGTGTTATTTACAAGGGAGCGGGACGTGATTGAGGAGGATGCAGAGGTGGGTTCGGTTTGGGTCTGGGTTGGACAAGCGAAGGGGCAGCTGCTGACGGCTGGCGACGGGAGCTGCTCGGGCTTACCTTCTTCGCCGGAGTGGCCTGAGGCCGATGAGGAGGAACTGGTGGCCGTGGAGCCCGTGGATGAGTTGGACTTGCCCGAGGGTGAGGGCATCATCAGGCTGGCCACGGGAGCGGCAATGGTTTCGTAGAAGGGATTCGTGCGGTTGGCCAGCAGCTGCTTCTGCTCCTGGTAGCTGCTCGCCGCTGCTCCGTTGGTGGCCTGATAGGTGGCCATGCCGCCGCCGCCGCCGGTGTTCCTGCTGAGCGGACTCTTGGCCACAATGGGCCTCACATTGGCCACCTTACGGTTGCCAGCGAGTAATCCGCCGCCGCTTAGCAGCAGGAGCTTGGCGCTCTTAGTGGTGGCTAGTGTGGCTCCTGTGTCGGATGATCCTGCTGCTGCTGCTGTTGCTGTTGCTCCTGCCGATGCTGCTGCACTTTCTGCACTGCGGAGCGCACTTTCGGTTTCCTTCACGTACGGCCCAGGTGCGAAGGTGGTGTGTGCGCCCTTGCGTCGCTTCAGACTGTCGGAGTCGTACACGACCCTCCCCTCGGCGTTCGGGCGCAGCCGTCGGCTGGCCGAGACGAGCGGCTTCTCCTCGCTAAGTTCGCCGATTTCCGCGTACATCGGCACCCCATCCCCCCCGGCTGAGCTGGAATGCTGCCTGCCGAGCGGTGGTGGTGGTTGCTGCGAGCGTGCGACAGCTGCCGGCTCCGTGGCGGGCAGCTGTGCGCAGGCCTCGCTCTCCCGGCTCTCCTGGCTGCTCTCCGCCGGAGATCTGGCCGAGACTGCATGCCGACGCAAGTGCTGGGGCAGCTCGTTAAGGGACACGTACTCGGAGACGGCGGCGTCCGACGAGGAGGGCTCGGCGGAGCGTCGCGTAACTATGTCATTGGAATAGTAAATGCCCATTCCCGTGCCTGTTGCCTTGGCGCGTCGGTGGTGGTTGTTGTTGTTGTTGCTGATGTCGGCTATGGTGACGTACTCGCCAGCCAGGTCGTAAAGCTCGTCGTCATTCACGGCACTCGCGTTGGCGGGCTTAAGCTTGGGCTGGGGCTGCACCGGCACTTGGGGCTGGAGCTGGAGCTGGTTCTTCGAGGGAGAGCTTTTGCCAGGAACCAGCTTGACGCGCAGCTTCTCGAACATGCCGCTGAGGGCTTTCGTGGGCGTCTGCTTGAGCTCGTTGAGGTTGTGGTCCTTGCTGTTGGTGGGCGTCTTCTGTTCGGGCTCCTCGTCGCCGTCCTGCTCCTGGTCCACCTCGATGGTGAGACTGGTCAGCGTCCGGTTGGGATCCATGGCCTGGTGCTCGTCGTCGTCGCTGGTGGTGGGCGTGATGATGCACATGGAGGGAATCCGCTTGGAACTGATGGCCGTCTTCTGCTTGATCCGCTCAATGCGCTCCACGCCCTCCAGATCGGAGCTCTCAGAGAACTCCAGCTGCTGCTGCTGATCCCGCTCCAGCTGCTGATCTTCCTTGGCCTCCAGCTCCACGCCTGCGCCTCCATTCTTGGTCGGCGACATCTTCACATTCCGCTTGATCGTCCCGGTGCGCTCCAAGGTGCTGCCGATGGTGCTACTGCTGTAGCTCCTCTCCAGCGTGCTGCTGCTGGCACTGGTGCTCTGGCTCCGGCTCTGGCCGCTGTGCTTGCCCAGCGAGCTGCTCCGCTCGGGCACATCCGGCCCGGCGGCTGCTCCGCTCAGCAGGGCCGTGCACACGGTGCCCGCCGAGCTGGTCGTGGTGGAGGTGGAGCCCCTGCCGAACAGCTCGTACTCGCTCTCCGCATTGAGCACCGTCTGGTTGGACTGGCTGCCGAAGGAGTAGCTGCTGGTGTGCAGGCTCGCCTGCAGCGGCGTGCCCGGCATCGGCGACGGCTCCTCTTCCTTCAGGGTGCGCAGGCCGCTGTCCATGTGGAAGGAGGTGTAGTAGCCCTCGGTGTCGCAGCTGTAGGCGGAGCTCGTCTCGTCGTCCAGGTGGCCCGGGTAGGCCCCGGCCTCGGCCTGCAGCTCCGGCGTGGCCGTGCCCTCGCTGGTCACGCTGCTTGAGGCGGAGGTGTTCAGGAAGCGGCGCCGGCTCAGCATGGACGAGGGCGGACCACTGCCAGCTCCTCCGCCGCCCGGCTGGAAGCTGGACACATTCAGCGAGGTGCTCGAGGCACTGGACTTGGGCTGCATGGTGATCTCGCTGCCGATGGAGGCGCGGCCCGACTCCGAGCTGGCACTCCAGTTGCCGCTCGAGGAGTGGGGCTGCTCCTCCTTGCCGGCGAGAGCGTGCAGACCGTTGCGCCGCTGCCTGTTCAGCGTGGCCGTCTCCCGCATCTTCACGTGCGCCGCCGCTCCCAATGGTCCGATGGCGGCGGCGGAGGCGGAGGAGAGCTGCAGCCTGCCCCTCAGCTGGCCACTGCTGGACACACTCATGCTCTTCTCCGAGGAGGAATACGAGGGCTTTCGTTCGTGCGAAAACCGAGATTCACTCTTCTGGGCCACCAAGTGGTGCACCACGCACTCGTCGTCGATATCCCGCTTGGGTGCCTCGCCCGCCGGCGATCCCTGTTCCGCCTTCTCCGCGGAACTGTTCTGGGAGCTGCAGCCGCTGGTGTCCAGCTGGTCGCCCAGCTCGCCGGCGCGCTGCATGAACTTGAAGCGGTTGCGGCCCCACTGCTTCAGGGAGTTGAGCCGGGTGAGCGTGCTCTTGCCCTTGTCGTAGGGCAAGGCAGCAGATTCCTTTTTTAAGATGTCGCTGGACTTGCTGCGTCCGAACTTCTTGGACTTCTTGGAGTCTGAAGAGGCGGCGGCGGCGGCGGCGGAGGTCTGGTGGACCGGCGCCACCGGCGATGTGGCATTCGAGGCATTCTTCGACTCCCCATTGCTGTATTTACATGGAATAATTCGGGCGATTTTTGGATATTTTTTGTGCAAATGTTTGGTGTTTGTTTTTTAGGAGAGAACATAAAAGAGAAAATATGTTTGGTATTCGGTTAGCATTTTGGTAATGATGAATGGATGGATGGAGGGATGATATGTAGTTTGTGGGGGTGAGACAGAGAATCAGAGATTCAGAGATTCAGAGAGTAGAAGTACACATTGCCTTGCTCTATGGAAATTATTGTGAGCGATTTTCAGTCAAGATTTGGAATCAGATGTTTGGATTTATGTTTCTGGTTCTGGTTAATTTCACACACGCACACACAGATGCACACAAAGGCAACAAGAACAACAGTCTGGAAATTAATTAATGGCACAGTTCAAAGTTTAATTTTCCCGAATACATTTATACTTTTCATTTTCCCCGATTCGTTCGGGGCAGCCGCCTCAGTCCGTGGATTATTAGTGGCGATTACAACATCCAAGTATTCGAGTGGGTAGTACTCCCGGAATTCTCCCCCAAAAGGCATGCGGGGTGGACAGAGGGCGTCCGGGAGGCAGAGGGGGCCTATATTGGCGATAAGACTGCGACTCATTTCGATTCTGGGCCAGTAAACAAGATGAATCAAGGGGATTTGTCGGGAGTGGGAGGCCCAAAGTGCAGTCATTGCTAAAAAGATTTCCACTGAACCTCAATTTGTGTACACAGGGAGAAGAGGTATAGCAACTGCCCGAGAAATATTGGATTTAATAAAAGGTTACTTTCTTTGATTACTTATACAACTTTTCTTGACAAGCAAACTAGATTTTAAAATGTACTAATGATGTTTGTCTTAGGAAATTGATTTTTCGTAGATCAAAAAACATTTCAGGTTTGTCTATATGAAGATACAAGCATTTTATAGTTTTATTGTGCGTAATAAATACTAATTTATATGAAATTGAATTTCAAGCACAGTTTCCTTACTACAAGTGAAAAACCGACTCAGTGAACAGAAAGCATTGCCTACTTTTAGGCAGCTGAGTGGAATGAGTCTTCTAGAAACTTAAAACTGTCTGGCTTTCGAGTCCCCTTGAATAAATATGAGGGGAATATGTCTATTAGCAAGTAATATATATATATATATATTTATATATTTCACATAAGGGAGTGCCACAGAAATTGTATAAATTGTTGGAAATGTATTTAAAAATATAGTTTAGTTTATAAAATCCCTTCATATTTGTTCTTTTTGGCAAGAAAAGGCTCACATTTTGCTACACATACTTTGTAAATAATTATTTAAATTTTCCTTAAATCCACAATAATTTCTTTGGCCTTAAACTTCCCACCGCCTTCTCGCAGTGTACAAAACAGAAACAACTAAAAAATCACGAAATGCACTTACAGTCTGACAGCCACTGGACTGGCTCACAGTTTTCGCTTCGCTCCGCATTTTCGACTGCTGATCGCACAGATATTGAACAGCATTGACATAATGGGCATACATACATACAGAGCGTGGAGTGAGTGTGTGGCTGAGTTAGGGTTTCATGTTGCCATATATATGTGTGTACGGAGTATGTAGAGCGCAGTCAAATGGAATGACGCCGTCCCGAGTTCGGGACTGGGCTTGAGTTGGAGTCGAAGACGGAGTCGGAGTCGGAGCTGGTGGGCAGACGCCAGCCGGAGCCAGCCAAGAAGCAGGGCCAACAAAACAAAATAAGATTTATGAAACTTTTAGCAAAAGGCGTCGTGTGTGCCATTTGAAAAGGCACAGGAAAGGCAGCGAGCGACGAGGCCCGAACAAAAACATATCGACGGAGCGCGGTGTTGGTGTTGCTATGGAGCCTGGGCAAATCCTAGGGAGCCGCACAGCCAGCCTCTCGCATGATTTATGCTGATGATGCGCAGGCAGCGGCGGCGGTAGGGAAATGCCCGAGAGTGGGCCGAATGACTGACTGACGGGCGACCGACTTGACTTAACTTGGCCAAAAAGGCGGCGTGTTGCACAGAGCTGTTGCCTGGTTGTTGCCCTCGCTGGATTGTTGCCGCAACAAATGTTGCCGAGCTGTGTGGGCGGTTCGGGGCCAGGATGGCAATGCGCGCGGGGGTGAGTGTCTCGGATGGATCATGAGGTGTACGATGTGTGCATGTATGTGTATGGGATGAATGTACTTTTCGATAGGAATTTCGATGGTTTCGATAGATGCATAGAGTGTGGCTGCTGAAAATCGATTAATTTGTTAGGCTGTTTTGGCAGACTCGCTTCGTTAGGCTTTTCGAAATCAATTTCGCAAAAGAGGCAGCTGAAATTTGAACTTTAATTTTGCTAAGTTGGCTAATTACGTACGGCTAATAACACAATTTATTTACAATTTTCTTTGTACAACATTCAATTTTAGTTTGTAATTTAGAGACATTCATTCGATGTGTGGCATGCAATTGGTGCTGCTAATTGGCAAACAATATAATATATAGAGTATATATACGGCAGATAGTTAATGGGCAGATCAGAACTCTGATTTGTTTAAACAATAAAATAGGCGCAATTAAATACACGGAAACTAGGAAACGAAGAAAACTAAACAGCATAACAAATCGCTCAGCCAACTCGGCTGATCACAATAATCTCGTAAGAAAACGCAAGTGGGAGTACGATATATGGGGTCCGCGCAGAGCTCGGCGGGATGTATGTACAGCAAACACGAGGCTGGTATGGCTTATGTACAGTTCGAGAGGCGAACGAAAGTGGGGGAGAAGTAACGGAGGGAGAGCGGCGAAAGTCGCGAGTACATACCCGTTGGCCGCGTCCTGGATCTCCTTCTGGTCGATCCCGGCTATCGTGTTCCGCCGCTTGCCGCGCACCTTGCGCGACCTTGACCGCCGGCTAACCGTCTGCACGTTGTCGTCCAGGTTGTTGCCCTCCGCCTGGCCCCCGTTCTCCGGCGAGGCGCTGCTCGAGGAGCCGGCGGCGGTGGCGGTTCCAGCCGCATAGCATCCGCTGGTGGACTTGCGCGCCGCACACATCCGTTGGAAGTGCTTCCCGCTGGTGTTCACCGAAATCACTTCGGCGGGGTATCTGTTGTGGGCGGGATAAAGCAGAGATTAAGTTTTCGGGCGCAATTAATCATGATTATTGGGGTTACTTGGGAGATGGGGATTATTTAGTATAAGAACTAGGTTAAAGAAGCCATGTATATATTATATTTGATATACTAGACTTTGGTTGGTTTATACGAAAATATAAACTAGGCCAATATTTATTTTCTTAATTGTTTTGTAAGTTTAGAAAGTTTATTATAAATAGATAGGGATTTGAATAGATCAAAGTAGATAATATGCCGAATAGATAGGGATAAAAATGTAAGTAACAACTAACTAGCTCGAATTTCTAGAGGTGTACATACTAAATTGTACTGTACTACTGTACTAATTGTTTGAAATCCAAATATATTTTTCCAGTGCCCGTATATATATTTTTTGTGGCCTGATCGATTTACAGTGGGAATGCGAGCCTCCAGTTTGGAGTGCACTTTTGTGGTTATCCAAACAACAATTTGTTTACGCTTTAATACGCCAGCCAGCCACATATTTCGTGCTCCAAATCGGTGGAGCGTGAACGCGGCTCTCGTCTGTGGCTGCTCCATTTCGGAGTCCAATCCGGCAAATGAGCCATGGCCGGGAGAGGAACCACGTCGGCGGGGCGTGCCCATGGGCCAATGGATGGGCCAATGGATTGGATGCGACGGAGCCAAATGGACAGGGCGCGGGGTCGGCGACACTTGCATAATTGTGCGGCCGCGTTGTAAATATTCATACGTAATTGAATTAATTTATTTCAACTTTTTTCGCCCGATGCGCTCACTGCGCAAACATCTCGTGCCCCGAGCCCCGAAACACAGACAATCGAACGTCGAAAAAATGTATAACAAAAACAAACAGCAGCTTTTATGGCTATTCTTTTCGTGCGTCATGGGGCACAAAGCAAACAAACAATAGTTGCCGCGAGATTTGCATAAAAAACGCATTAAAATTGTGTTTTTTGAATTTAAGCAATAGACCCCCGACACAGTGGTTTGAAAACTGTTAGCAAGGCGCAGTCTGCCTGAAACTGTAACTAGATAAATTCTAACAATTCTCGGAGTTTAAATACTTAATGCTTAATACCATGAAAACTGGGTAATGCTATTCGTAACTTAAATAATGAATTAATTAATTAATGTACTCACTTTAAGGCAATCTGTTTGGTTTGTTCCTCGGGTGAAGGCAAGCGATGGTTCAAAGGCACATCTTTATTGATATCGTTGGGCAGCTGGTGCTGGGGCTGGCGCTGGTGGCTATGGGAGTGGGAGCTGTCCGCCGCCAGGCTCAGGTTCTGGGCGTACAGAGCATCGACGGCATCGGCAGACAGGACGGACGGAGAGAGGGCGGGCGTGAGGACGCCGTTGTCCCCAATGACCAGCGAGGTGCTGACCGAGGTGTCCACGTGGTGCATGCAGTCCGGAGTGACGGTGACATCACCCAGCGCCTCGCTGGATGTCCACTTCCGCAGATCCTCGATGGCAGCGGGCTGAAAATGGAAAAAACGGGTTAATTAAGCATTTGGCATGCAGAACTGAAACATGGCGTTATGTTCCGCCGATGTATATTTCATGTTTCCAGGGCCTAAAGAGGTCGGTCCTTAATTAGCCGCCCAGGAGCAGCCCGTCCACCTGTCACGAATATCCCTTTATGAGAAATGCGAGCTGCCACTCTGCGCCATGTTTGCGCAAACACACTCTCTATGCTTTCCGCAAATTGGGGCGAGACACGCGATTTTTAAATCTACCGAAAAAGCGACAGGATGTGTGGGGGAACGCGGGTTCCACAGAGTTTTGTTACCGAATCGAAATTCAATCAGTCTAATTAAAAACAATAAAGGGAAGGCACGGCGCCCTGGTCTAGTTTCGAATCAGGGTCCAATGATTTTTGTAGTTTTCTGTTCAAAAACATTCCCCAGATTCGGAATCGTCAGACGTTCTTAAGTGAATTACGCGCTTGAGGAAAAGCGCAATCGTTTCATTTGATTTTCGGAATCGACGTCTCGAATCAATTGTAGCAATTGAACAATATCTGCGGGATGGGCTGGGAGCCGGGGCTTCACTTACATTGTCCCCCAATCCGCAGAGGAGCTGCCACCCACTCACTCCACAAAAATCTACATAAAAAGGCACTTGAGCTAGATTTCCAAATGGCCAAAGTGAGGCGGCTCTCGGCCCATAAAGACAGCCAGAATCCGGATATGGATCTGGGTCTGGGTCTGGGTCTGGGTTCTTTTTCCTTTCTTGCCTTGGAAGCAGCTAAATTTCTTTGGCAAATGTGGCCAACTTTTAACGATAAAATATTTGCACATAAATGTCAAGCTGTATATAATAATGCAATTTAAGTGCCGTCAACAAAAGCCACCCAGGCACGGGGCTGTCGTTCTTGGCCCGGCCTGGCCATCTTGCAGATAGTGGCTGCCGTGGCCAATAAACCGCAGAGCGCTAATGGCCAGGCCGACGTCCGAGCGGCTCCTCCTCTCGAGGATCTCTCTGGGGCGTATCGGAGCGGAAGGAAGGCTGCGGCCAACTAGCGTCAAACGCAATGCGAAAAGGATTAAAAGTCACTTTATTAAGGAGCAGACGACAGAAGGACTGAGTCTGTCGGATGGGATTGGGATTTTGAGCTGGCGGTGGCTTGGGGCGGCTTGGCGACAGTCGACTGCGATTGACAGCCGGCGCTGTTTTTGCCAAAACAAGTTTGGCAACCTATTGAACAGGGATCCGGCGATGTGGCCCCAGCCATCGACATCAACATCCTCGTCGTCGTCGTCGACGTTGTCGTCTGCAGCTATTGGCCATTGGCAGTTGGCTGTGCCCGCCGGCTGTTTGTCTTTGCACAGCTTATCTAATGGCCTGGCCAAAAGATAAACAAGAGACGACGGCGACGGCGACGTCAAAGACGCGGACGCGGACTAAATGGAACGACTGCGAAGCGCGTTAGCTCAAATTAACTGCAATTTTCTGATATGAGCTCAAAGAACTGGCGACGTCCAAAGGAAAGAAGTGAAAGAACTTAAAAAGAGATGAGTTTTTTCCAGCAAAACTTATGTCTCCCGTTCCATTAAAGCTGAAGGCCTTGTTGACTCAGGAAATCTTTTAGTAAAAGCGGCTTAAAAAGTTAGCTGACTCTTAAAGCATTCCTCTCCTTGGTAAGCATTTAAGGTACCCCAAAACAATGTCTAATTAGTTAAGGAGTTGCCAATAAAACTGTCACGATTCAATGGATTTATGCCGGGCAAGTGTGCAGGCTGGAAGTAGTCCCAACTGCCGACTCATAGTTTGCAAAGCCACAATGGCGTGGGACGCCGGTTGAGCAATTAAAGCGAGTCTACTAACTCGAAATGATTTGCTGCGGCCGCTGATGGAGTCATGCCACGAGCTGGTGCTCCTCGGTGGCCATTAGCAGACGGCAGATAGATGGAGCTGGGAGCTGTGTGTGGTCTCTGTTTGCTCGTTGCCCACGTTCCCGGCTCCTCATCATCATCATCAGCAGCCATGACAATGATTGGGTGCCGTGCGGCGGCTATGTGGAGCAATGCTTGGACGACACTAGGCCGGCAGAAGGGGGTCTTGGCATCAGCTCTTGGAGGCAACACAGCTGGCGAGCGGCGGTTTGGGTGGCTACCACCGCCCAGGCCACACACATGCGAGGTCGTCATAGTTTGCGGTCCAGTCTGGTTTTTCGGGGAGCTAACTTATGGTTATTTATGCATAGACATAACTCCAAGCAGAGCGTCTAACGGTGGCCAGTTTCCTGAGAGGAGTTACCTGCCCTGTCCCGGTACTCACCAAGCGGATCTCGATCTCGGCATCGATGTGCCTGCGGAGCTTGCGATTGGCATTGCCGAACTCGGACACGCACAGCAGCTGATCCTCCGCCGAAGCGGATCCGTTGAGCTGCAGGACCTCCTGATCGCCGGACAGTGCCTGGCCGTTGAAGGAGATGGAGCGGGGCGGGGTCAGGGCCTGTGAGTGGGCCAGGGAGGCGAGTGCTCCCGCCGTGGCTGCGGCGGACGCCGGCAGCTCCTTGCCGGCCTCTGTGTAGAGCTGGCGCACGCTCAGCGGCCGGGAGTCGCCGGTGAAGAGCTCCTCCTGGAATGACTTGTCCGTCTCGAAGTGCTGCTTGCGCTGTGCAAAGGTGAGCAGGTCGCTTTCAGCTGGGGGAGAAAGTAAGGAAGGAAATAGTTATGATTAATTAATGAAGAAAGATCAAGGCAAAATTAATTAATAATATATCTTTAAGATGCTCCTAGTCACTACTTAAGCACCAAACACATTTCCTTGATGTTAACCCTAAATAATGACTAGAATTTCCCCACATGAGCACTACTAGTGCCCGGTACTCTGTCTTCAATGACCCAGAACGAGATCACAGGCGGCTTTCATCTCCGGCCGCTTAGTTCGAGCATCGATCACTATCATCAGCAGATAATCAAAGAGCTTTTCATGTAATCTAATAGAAACAGCATGCCCATCCCAGCTGCGTGCTGGCTCCTCCTCCGCTGGATTTTCCCCCGAGAAAATGGCCAGGCCCAGCACATCGACTCCCATCGATTCGGTTTCAATTTAGCCCACATGGCGATCGCTTCTCCGGCGCCGCTGCCTTTGCCTTTGCAATCTGTAAACAAAGGAGGCAAGAGCGGGGCGGCCACAGCGGCGCGGTGCCGATGCCGCAAATAAATCAGCGCGAAAATTAATAGAGTGGAAAAATCGCCACAGACCAAGGACATGGAATAAAAAAGTCTGAATTATCGTTACGAGGAGAGAAGAGGGAAACAAATGCCATGAAAAATTGTAATTAACTTTAATAACCCGGCCACATGCCATGGGAGCTGGGAGTTGGGCAGCTCCGCTCGCTGCATATTTAATTCTCATGACAGTGGTGGCCAGTTGCTGGCGAGGAGCGGCGGGCGGAGGACGCAGGACCGTTTGTCTTTCTGGCTGTCTGCACATTTTGCATTTAATAGGCCGCCATGTGGACTTGGTCGGTAATGAAAACAAAGCCCGAGGAGCTACATCAACTACCAGGAAGCAACAACAGGAGCAGGAGCTGCAAGCAGCAAGCAGAGGCAGCCCAGCCACTCGTAGATTAACAAGCCCAGAGCAAAGACACTTGACGCAGCAGCAGCAGCAGCCAGGGAGACGAGGAGGAGGAGATGGCGATGCCAACTGGTAAGAGAGCTCGTAGTCGGAGACGGAGATGGAGGCGGAGATGGAGACAAGGCTGGACCGCTGCCAGGCACTGGAGATGGGCTAGAGAAACGGCGGCAACCTAGCGCTAAATTCAGGCAATTTTATGGCAACGGGGCCGCATTTTGACGTTCAGTGCGCCACTGGAAGACGCATGGGTCTGGATCTGGCCCTGGGACAGGGACAGGGACAGAAGCAGTGCCAACATGGCTCGTTCCCCCTTCGGCAATTTCAAGTGCGCAGACATTGGCACGCACAGAATGCGAAGTTCCTAGCCCAACTGACCCCTGTCTGTCTCAAAAGACCTGAAATAAAATGCAGAAAAAACCAAGAGACTCCTCAACACGGCCTGTTAATTTCGGCCAAATGCGAAATTCAATTAGGCATGCTCAGGTGCAACTGTGGCTCCATCTCCAGCTCCTGCTCCTGCTGCTGCTGGTGCCTTCCTGCCAAACGGAAGCTGACAGCAGCCGTCGCCGGAAATGGCAAATTAACTTGGCAAAAATTATTTTTCCTCAAAATATGGTAGTCTGGGCTGAGGAGGAGCCGCAGGGCCAGGAGGCGTCGTCACGTCTGGGTGACGTTGGCCATGGCCCTGCCGTTGCACATTATTTATGACTCATGTACAAGAATGTCTCGGCCCATATGTACATACTGCTATATGTACACAGGCCCAGATTGCAATCGGTCCCGGGCGGCATTACTCAACGGGCTCAACGCCACAAATCCCGTCTCCAGACTGCCTTAAACTATTTCAGCACTGGACCAGGACCAGGACCGAGCCAGATCATAGATGGTCCGGGCCGGGCCACAACCACTGACATGGTAATACAAGGCAAGAGAGGGCTCTATATGGCCGTAATCCACTTTTATGGCGATTTAGCCGTTATCCAACGACAATTGTCAAACATGTTAGCAGTGATTTGTGGTCAACTCCGGACCTGCTCGAAGTCTGGATGCTCTAGGAAACCGGGATTGGTTTTTTATGGAGGTATGACTCTAGGAATTATACCACTTATATTAATGTTCAAGCAAAAATTCTTTGAATATTGTAGAATGCCTGAAAAGACATTTTCTGAAGACAGGAAATTGTTATTTAACTGAATTCACTTTAGTATATTATAGGGTGTAGGTTTATATTATATATTGCTATTATATTATGTTATTTAGTCAAGTAATCATGGTTAAATAAATGCCAAAATGATAAATTAGACTTATTCGATATATACCCCACAAAAATATATGCATTTAATATAAATAATAGTATTTAGAGTCCTAATAATGATTAAGTCTGGTAAACCCCCCTAAATGCTAAACGAATCCTTTTATAACTCACGAAATGCTGTTGATAAATAGCGCATTAGGTGACTTATCAAGTGCGAGATGTATTTGCATATCTGGGTAGAGTTAAGAGCCCGTTTTGAGCGCCCCAGGGAGGTGTGATCCAAGTGCGGGTATCCCATTACCCGGCGGTTTGTAGCTCGGCGCCTGCCTTCTGTTGACATCTCTCGATTGTCATGTCGAACGCGATGAAATTTATAGGAGGCCGCAAATCAAAGTGCTCCCGCCCTGCCGCTCCGCCCGAGTAATCCACATCCACCAGATGCGATGATGTGCGCCAGATGGAAAACCAATAAGCCCAGAGCCAATATATCAAAAGTGCATTTGCCAGGGCCCAAGCATATATTGACACGTATGCTCGGCGGTGCTATGTGACTCCATCGCAAGCCGCAGATAAATGAGATGGAGCAGGGGGCGGAGCAGGAGGGGCCTGGGATTTGCACAAGATGTTGGCCATTCGATCCGAGCTAGCAACCAGCTGGGCCAACACCGACTACTCCGCTCCAAAAGTCGGAGGAGAGGCGACTCGTTTAGAGTTTAGCCTGGCCATAAATTGGCACCGCGGCTACGTGCTGCTGGAGCTGGGAGAAGCTGTGCTGCTGCCACGTCGGCATCCACATCTACATCCAGCACGGCTGCGGTGTATCTGGCAGATACAATCTGTCATAGACTAACGCGTTCCGTAGCATAATTTGCGCCAAACGAGTTCTTGGTCGGCAGGAAGAGGGCTCTCCGCGTGCACCGAGACGGGTCGATGGCGATAATGTCTTGGCCATAAATGATTTATAAGCCATTCGCGGCGATTGCCGTTGCTGCCTTAATTACGCTGATTGCACCAGGTTAGAGTTCATTGGCCCCACTTTTCGCTCAGCACTTCTCGGATCTCTCGTCTCTCGGTTGCCAGTTCCCTAGCCGAAAACAATTGCATCGAGTGGAGGCTCCTTCAATCAGTTGACTGCCCACTTTAATTTAATTATTTAAAGCGAAAAACAATTGCAGGCGCTGTGAGAGAGTCCGACGAGGGAAATTAAAGACTGCCTGCCCTTGGCCCTCCCAATCTGGCCGGCAGCCAGACACGAACCCTGGACAGAGCCGTCCGTCGTGGCATCCGGGTATCTGGTATCCGTGGAACGAGCTCCAAGCTCCGGCTGTGCGTAAGTGTCGCAGTGGCATTTAAAGCAATTACGGGTCACATTTGGGTCCGGCCTCCGGAGGGGGCAACGGGCCACGGAGGTCCTGCGACATCCGACGCGATAAAAACGAAAGCCAACTGATAAATTTATTATGTGTATGAAGGGAAGTCAAAGAAAATGTGGAATACTCCCAGAAAACTAAATCTTTTCTGCTTTTATTTCCATAACAAATTGATTCCTAAGTAAAACACCTTTTCCCATATCAATCTTAATAAATATTTTAGAAAGCTTTGGGCAGACAGCCATCCATCTAGACTTGATCAATATATTTTGATACCTTTCAGGTCTACTTTGATCTATTATGTAGGGTATTCTCTAAGGTTCATTTATCACTATATACTTTTTACAAAGTTCAGTTTACATTCGCTTGGAAAAACTGGGCGCTTATCGCCTGCAACTCTCAACATTCCGCTCTGGGATGATTTATGAGCAAAGATTTTGTCAGCCGGAGGAGCTCTGAAGCTGAAATCAGAATGCTTTAAGCGTGAAATCCAACAAAATGTGCCAAATGTGCAGCACAAAACTGCAAAATAAACAGATATATTTTGCCAAATTCACGCATACGCAATGAGGAGCTGGTGCTGGAGCTGGGCTGTAGCTGGAGCCGCTGCTGATGTGGTTGTGTAGTCACATGTGCTTTATGGCCAAAAGTTTTTGCACTCGCCGCCATGTTATTTGGGGTTGTATTTCAGCAAATTTTCGGCAAAAGCCGACAAAGAGCCACGGCCACAAGCGCATAAATTGTAAAGCCAGCAGCAGAGCAGCTAGACAACAAATTTATGCAATGCCCCCGGGGGTGGCATGGAGCAGGGCCAGGATGCCTCAACCCCAAGCAATCAGCGGGCAAATGTTGCACGTAATGCGACAGTGAAATTGTTGCCAGTAAGCACCGAAAAAAAGACGGCAAAACAAAACAAAAGCCAGCGCGAAATGTTGACAGAAATGGCAAATAAAATTGGTTTCGCTTTTTGCTCTTCCGCCTGGAAATCTCATTAAACGGGCTGCCAAGTCCCATATGCGTAGCCCCGCCACCTGGCCTTCTTTTTGCGAAGAGATCCCCAGTCGCCTCTCCCAGCTGCACTATTAAAACTGATTTATGCTCCCCTCAACCCCTCAGCCGGCTCTATCCAGGGAAAGCGGCTGACACACCCGCGCGCCGAACGCACTGCCAATAAAAATGGGCGAGTCACGTGGTTCTGATTCGCCAAGCCCACGGCCGCAAAAGGTCAATGCGGTTGACAGGAGAAGGATGGGATCCGGGAGCGTGAGCAGGAGCAGCAGGAGCAGCAGGAGAAAGTGAGTAAGCGGCCAGGACTAATGATCTGAATTATGTGCGAGGGCAAGAACTCCTTTCATTAGGTCCGCCGATGGCAGATAACGCACGATTCATTGGGCTTAAAGGGGATTAAAGTGGCTGTGACATATCCCCTGCGAGACATGACCAAAATAGTTTCCACCGATAGACGGCTTTGTCTGTGGCCTAGAGGCATATAATCCACAGCTTAAAAGTAATCTGAAATCTAGGAATATAAGCCGATATAATTCGGTTTAAAAACGAACTATTTAGCAAGGCTTTAGCTTGGATATAAATCTAAGTGGCTAGGCCTTAGTTATTAATTCTTAATTTGTTATAAATCTGTCTCACGAAGGCCTAGTAATTCCAGCTCTATAATAAGTACTTTGAAGGGATATTTTCATATTCATTTTTAAAAACTCTTTTCCATCCTTGTCTGAGAATAATTTAATTTAATTTAATGACTTCTAGGAAAAGTATGCTTTCTGCTACCGCTTATTAATCCAGACTTCTAGGAAAGTGACTCCACAACTTGTATATTTAATACGGCGATGATTCAGTTTCAGCCATAACTCCGCTATTCCCGCCCCACAAAACCATCGATGACGGCTGTTTTAATTAAGTTCGGTTTTCTTTGGGCCATCGGATGGCTTTTATTTAAATTAATTGACCCCAAGCACTTGTCGTGATAGCAATTAGCGTATTTTCTGTTTTCCGACCGTTTTGCGCTCCAATTACAGAGACTTCTGGCTCTTGGGTTGATTAAGCAAGACTTGGCTTCCGCCAGGGCTTAATTATGGGCCGCTGACTTGATGACTTTACGGCCATGTAAAGTAATTAAACGAGCAACGTAAAATTTGCTGCTAAACATTTGAGTGCCGCCCCCGCAGCGAGCCTGCCCCGGCCCTCGGGGTTCGATTTCAATCATGAGCCGTGTCTATCAATCGATTTTACAGCCCCGGGGCGGACATAAAACCCGGCAGCAGGCGAGGCTGTCTACGGAAAGCTGAAAATTGAATGAAAAATGCATCTCACCAAATGCCACTCTCCAGTGTTTGGTTTTCCCAGTTGCAACGGCAACGGCAGCGGCTGCTGTTGTTGCGGCCAATAAATTTAAGTGACATGCGTTTTTCAGCGAGTACCCGCGGGATAAGTTTACTTAAAATTCCAGTGCCACGGCTACGGGCTCCCCGATCAGCGGGACTGATATCATTAAGGGCCACACATCCGCGGCGGAAACAAAAATAAATGCACCCAGCAGCAGAAGCAGCAGTGGAAGCAATTTTATTGGGTTTTGTGTCTAAAATTAAATGCGAGTGCCCAAAAATGTTCGAGGTTCAACCATTTTCCACGTCCCTTCGCCGCCAGGCCAGATGTTGCCGGGGGAAGACTTACTCTGCGGCAACCACTTCGGCGCAGATCTGCGCCTTCCACCCGCGCAGCGACACTTTCCCAGCTCCCCTTATTTTTAACAGCTCATTTGCCGCCGGTGGCACCTTTTATTTTTGGAGATTTCCCGAGTTCCGAGTCCCTAGTCCCTGTCCCTGCCTTGCGGCTTATTCAAATATTATGGATGTGCGGGCATAAAAAACGGGGGATTATGGCCAATGTTTGACTTGAACTTGAAAAGACGGGGGAGAGGAAGTGAAAGCAGCGCATCCGGTTCGGGTTCAGGTTCATGTCCTGGACCTATCCCATTCCCACCAAGATGCTAAGTAAGTCGTTTGCTGTTTGTGTCTTTGGGTGCCTTTGTCTGGAATCTATCTACAAATCGAGCTAGGAAAACAAATTGCCGGCTCCTCCCGCCCTCCTCCGAGGTCCAGGGCGGCTGAGAGTGCTTCAGCTGGAAGTGGTTATATGGTTATGTGGCCAAAGCTGTAGCATGGCCCCGGGCCAGGGCAATTGAGTTAGCATTGAATACAATTGAAAGACACTCGGAGAGGCTGGGACCCAAAACGGGTTTCGCCATTTCGTGGAAGAGTCTCGAGTCGAGGGCCTCGCAGCCTGAGTGCCCCCCGTCGGGGCACATGGTAGGCATCGATCAGAGCGGAATGGATGGATTCCTATTTGCTATTCATTGGAAATGAAGGGAGATTTACATACGGGTAAATACCAACCTTGAGCCAAGGCATGGCTCGCTCTGGCGGCCTGAGAACCCGGCTGGAAGGCTTGGCCAACAGTAGTTACCAAAATGATTGCGTGTATGACACGATAAATAATTGAGATAATGGCTGAAGCCTTGGGCTGGTTCTTTGGGCTGAATTAACCAGTTAGTTGGGGTTTCGGCCTGCTTAGCTCTTAACACCTTTTGCTAATAAGCTCTAAAGGTGTGATGGGCCCATAAAGGAGCCCCCTAAAGTGTCTGGCCTGCTGTTTAGGCCATTAACACTTTCCCAGACCTTTATGCACTCACTTTCCGCTTTAATGGCTTCCATAGAGAGTTTATTATTCAGCCCGTCTTTCCCATCGTCAAAGAGCAGTGCCAGCTTCCTGGTTAGCTTATATGCCAACTCTGCTAATTGGCCCGAACGAAGAGCCAAGAGATAAGGTTACCAAACCCCGGCAATTGAAACATAATTCGCCCTGGCATTTGCATCTGAATTTATGCGAGCTGTCGGCTCTCTCGGCTCGTGAAAACTAATTAAATGCTTAGCCGCCGTGACATGAGCCTGCGATTGTCCCCGGAATCGTTAGTATGCACCAGCACTTGGCCAGAAGTGGCCCGGCCTGCCTCCAGCTCCGAGCTCCTGGCAGTCCCGCCTCCCGGCTGCCTGTATGTGTCTGGCAGCCGGAGTTCAAGCAGGCGGCGTAATGCATTTTGCATTAACATTTTTTCACTCCATCCCGGCCAGGAGCCGGGAACAATGCTAAGAGCCTACAGGGACACTTTAGCCATGGCCAACACCGTGTGCGAGTGCCAGCCAGTCTGACTTCCCGAAGGGAACAGGGGCAGGGGACCCTGCCAGGACGGGTATTAAATCCAGCCAGGGCTTCTTCGCAGTTCGCTGTTTATTTTATTCGGAAAGTTGGTGCATTTTTTCTTAGCTGACACGTGCTAAAAGTTAAGAGACGGAACTTTGCTGCGACAACGCCCCGGCGGAGACAGCAGGAAATGCTGCAAACATTTGGCAACACTCGGCCCGATGAACCGCCTGCCAAAGGTGCTCGGCCAGGACAGGAAGGGCGGTCGGGGAAGGTCGGGGAAGTCGGGCCAAGAGCACAACAAACAACAATCGAGAGGGGAGGAAACAGTCCCCTAAAAACAGAACATTTCCCAGGCAGGTAGCCTGGAACAGGAACCGCGCAGCAGCGGCAAAGAGTCCTTCGGAACACAAACAGGCACTCACAGCTACCCCAGAGGAACTCAGTTCCTCGACTTGCCTGGGAACGTGCATTCATGTGAAGGAAACCCAAGGCAGAGCCCAGCAGCTCTCACCCCCCGATCATCATTCATTTCTCATATGGCTGATTTGTATGGCTTCCTGCGACCCCTTCAAGACGCTCGATCCTGCGAGCGCGAAGAAGCCCTTGGCGGCGATTGAATTACACTCATTTCGCATCCTTGCCGAGGGCTGAGCCGAGTCTTGTGTCAATGTCAGCCCTCAAGGGGTTCCGAATAAATATTTGCATCGCTTTCGAGAGTGGGGTTGGGTAAGGTGGTGATAACCATGTAGCCATGGCTACTGCACTGCCGCTGAAGCCGCTAATTGTCGCGACAAACATCGCCATGATGGCTGGTGCAACATTCCCAGGGGCAGGCACAAATGGCCAAACTGTCAACTGCCTTGCTGCACGAACATTTTTAGAAAGTACACAAGCTCTGAACCCAGTGCTCCCTGCTCCCTGCTCCCTGCTCCGACTGAACCCATGAACTCCATGCTCTGCGGCCGGGGGAGATATGATTGCGAGGATCCCGAGGCAGATCCGATGTCCGCGGGCCTCTCAGGTGACAATTGGCCCGAGTTAGTGGAGCGTCTAACAGCGAAACCGCATCGGCTCTAGTTACCCTCTGTCCCGGCGGCAGCCATGTGCCAGTTCGATCGAAGCTCCGGCTCCTCTTGGCCGACGGCCGACAGCTGCTGCGGTTAATTAAGCTCAGCCTCCGGCCTAGGATGCAAGTACCATCGAGCGACATTGACGTCAATTTGTTTATTAGAAAGTTAGATGATGGGCCTCGAGGGGAAGATATCCACTGGAGCAGATGGAACATCCAGGATGAAGTGAAAGCCAGAAAGCACATAAATCGGGTCTAACGATAAAGCTTGTATTTCGGTGGGAGTATATGAAAAAGCTTAGAAATCTTTCCCCTTAATTTAATAACTTTATAAGGTCTAGAATTTGTGATAGTCTGCATTCTTTGTCGACTGGCGACACTCTGCTCAATGCAACAGGAATTTGGGAAAGTTGTTTTTCCACATGGCCGCCTCCACCCGAAGAGCTTTCCATGGAGAATAATGTCAAGATTGCGGCCGAGGAGGACTCCTCCGCAGATGGTCGGGCGGCGATTAGCCGAGTGTGGCTGGCAAGGTGTTGGCCGGCTGAGACTCCGGGCTCCGGGCTTCGAGCTCCGAGCCTTTGGCCAAGTGAAAGGCACAGCACAGCTCTGCTCACGGTTTTAGCCCCGAGACCGACAGTGTTATTTGTCTCAGAGCAACCAACTGGCGGGGGTTCAAATTGTGTCAACTTTCCCAAAAATTTGTCGAGAATGCGAATGCGAATGCGGCTTTGATTTGCATAGGCAAACTATGAGTCTGAGAGCCAGTCGGGGTCAGGCAGGGCCATGGCGAAAATGTTTATCGCTGGCCATTAAATGCAGACGACAATGTGGAGATAATCGGCAGACAGGGGAAATAGAGACAGGAAGGACAGGAGTGGCAGCCACCAAGTGCCGGCGAAGATGCCTCCGCTCTCCCCAGACGACGTCTATCAGGCGCTAAAGATCTGCAGTTTAAGGTGTCTGTTTAGGTGCGTTGACAGCAGAGATGGGCCCGAGATGAAGGCTGCCTCTGGGGATGCTGGGAGAAGGCTTGGCCCAGGAGTTGCCAGTGGGAGATACGCGTGGAGAGGCTCGTTTAGCGCTAATCTCTTGCAGGCAACTCCTCCTCCTGTCTGACTGCCACACGAGTGCTGGGTCCTTGAGACACCACCGGCTTGTGGCGAGAAGAGTTGGGGCTGCTAGGCAAACCTTTGTCTTTGACGCAGCGCTATCTCAAACATAATTATTGCCTCATTATGCGACGTCGGTGTCGGTAATGTGTTCGGCAAACAACGCATCCAATGGGAAGGCAAACAGCGCTGCGTTAATAATGAAATTGTAAATAAATTGTAAACATTTCGACTGCGCCAAGCGCAAATATTTGCCCCTCACTTGCCGGCCTGCGAGTATCCGTTGTATCTGTATCTGTATCTGTATCTGCTGTCTGTTTTAATCTTTGGCTTTGACACATACATTTCCATTTTATATTTCTTGTTTTCTGTGTTTTTTGAGGTCTTCGATGGGCCGCGCTCTCGGCTGTCAACACTTTTTCAAGACAATTTTCCATTCCCAGCACTCGGACAGGAAACAAACAAACAATAAACGACAGGCGCAACTGATAAGTCGCAACCGAAACCGGGCTCCAGCGAAGCGCGCTTTTCACATAAAAATATTGAAAAATTGGAAATTAACCCGAAAGAGCCTTAATGGCTTTTAAAATATCATTTCTTCTGGGGACGGCGATAAGGGCCTGGCTTGATGACTGCATTAGCCACGGTCTACTGTGGTTTATGGAAATGCTGGGCCATAAAAAAGAGGCGACGGCGGCGGCGGCTCAGGAAACTCGATTCGCTCGGGAAACCAGTTATTCATTATACGATTTGTTCGCGTTTTATTATCACCTGTAACGGTGAGCAAATCAAGTGCTGATCAAAGCGCCGATAAGGCCCCGGAGACCACACACCACCCAGTATATATATCAAGCTATATCGCACTTATCGGCAAAGGTCACATGCGAGTGTGTCAACATAATCTGGACTGGAAAACAGATTGCAGAACGGAATCAATGGCACTAGGCACTAAGCTCTCCAAAAGACTTGTCAGCGACTTCCCCGAACACAAATGAAGAAATTAATTTTGATTTATTAGCCCAAACATGTCCACCAGCATATGAGCTCATATATGGGAGGTAAATGAGCGTTTTCCTTAATTTCCCCGGCGGAAAGCAGTTGCAGTGCGTGCTCTCCCCCTTTGGAGTTGTGCGCTTCAATTAATTATTTGTTGCATTGCGTTTTCATTGGATATTATGACGTTTTTATGTTTCCCCCCGGGGCTGGAGTCGAGGCCAACTTATTGAAACATAAATTAGGCAACACATGTCCATAAAACATCGGCAGTCACTTGTCATATCAGCGAACTGCTCGGAATTTACGACTCGAAAGACACTTCGCCACACAAATACATATATATCCTGGAAGTGTGTGGGATGATGGCTGGACCATTGCTGATAAGGACACTTGAAACCGGCCCTTAATGTCGCTCTTAATGGCCCTCCCTTCGAGCGGCTCTAATACCAAATCAATTTTCAAGCGCATAAATCAGCGGCGATTCGGGGGAAAATCAATAAAGAAAATAGGAAAAGGAAAGCCAGAGAGCAGGGAAGCTGCTGCAGATAGAGCGTACCATCTATTAGTAATAAAACAAACATTAGCGGAGTGGACTATAAATCCAAAGAGAAATCTTACTTTGGAAAATGTAAATCAAGGCGATTGGATAATTAATGAAAATTAAGAGGCCATTAAATAACCGGAATACCTCAAGGAAATTAAACTGAGGTTAAGGCGAAGCGCTATATGGGTCAATTGATGCCAATTATATATAGTTAAACTAAATTGGAGTGCCCCGAATCCGGGGATTTCTTTACTAATTCCCTGGGCGCGCAGTAATGGGCATTTTCGGCCCTCCAACATCTCGAATTTCTCTCCGGTTCCTCGTTGTCTGTAGTTCACACGTTGCCGTTGAAATCCAACAGATCCATCATCCGCCTTTGTGTCTAGCATCAAAGAAAACATTTTCCCAGGGCGTTAGATAACCGAGGAAACAAATTTCCAGCGCTGCTGCTTTCCTGCTCTCTCTCTTTTCCAAACTGTGTGTTTCCCAACCATTTTTGCCGCCACATAAAAAGCAATTCATGCGTCTTGGAGACGGCCCACCCTTTGGCTCCCCTCGGCTTTCGGCTCCACTAAATCAATGCCAACGAATCTTGGACATCTTCGCCGCTCCTCGCCTTTGGCCGATCTCCACCAAATTGCCAATGGGCCCGAGAACACTCAGTCTCATAATAATTAAGAACAAATTCATTTACACTTTCAAACGCCGCCGGAGAGGGAGAGGACCTCTGATTTTTGGGCTCTCCTCGGTGGAGATGGGGCTGCGTGTGTGTATTGTTGGACTTGACATGTTTTGAGCGCGGGGAATTTATTTATTGTGGATGTGAAATGCATTTAGTATCACACATAAAAAAGCGACAAACAAGCAGGCGGAACGGGGGCGGTGGCAGCAGGCAGCCCACAGATCGAACGCGAAGATCACACAGAGCGAAAAAGCTATACTCGATAGTTGTGATGATCTTTTAATAAGAAATAACAATTAAATTAAACTAGAATCACTTTATCTAGTAATTTATTTATACTTTTGCGAGGAAACTGCCTTCGACTTCCATTTAATCCCAAGAATTTTCCTTTATGCTGGAATACCACAATTCTCTTTGCGTCCTTATAAATCTCAAACGGGGATTCATGATACCAACTATGTAGTTTTACTAATAAACATAGTTTCCTTACTTTAAACTTTAAAATTTATATGAATTTTATATGGATAATATTTTTTAAAATTTGTATATAAGTAATAACAAAAAATATTAAATGAAAATAACCTTTTTACTTAATTTTAATATCTAAATGTATCCTGTAACTTCCATCCTGTAACTTTCCTTAATCATTAGTCATTATATGTGATGGTAATTTCTCTTTTGGACACATTTTACTCTTATACACGATGATTCCCTTTGAGAACTTATAATTCCCAAGTGTTTTTTCAGGTTAACCAACACCCAGATTGAAGTTTTACAATTAAACCTATTTATATGGGTTCTTATGCTTTCAGTAATATAAAATGTGATATCCTGTAGTGATATAAAAGGGTAATATTTACTTTCAAATGGAAAATGTACCCTATTTCTTAAGTTTTCTGTTTCTTTCAGTGCAGGAGTCCACGCAGATTGCCGCTGAGGCGCAACAACAGCTGTCGCGGCCTGTGGGGATTTCGACTGGAGCACTTTTGATGGCTCGGGTTTATTGAACTCCAAGCCGATCCGCCCTTCCCCGCCTCCGAGGGGCAATTGCAGAACAATGCAAACTCCCTGCTCCAAGTCGTTGTCCGCAAGTAAATGGGTCAGCGGGCTCATTAAAATTGAAGCCGTGAACTTTCGCTGATCTCTGGCGTTTGCGCTCGCGTTCGCTTATTGCCACAATTTGTTGCGTTCAGACTGCATAAGCGGCATTTTATGCCTTCATTAATGCAGCGCACGCACTTCACAGCGACTCCTCCCCATTTCCAGGCCATAAACGGGGGCTAAACTGCTCATTAGATGGGCATTGTGCGCGCTCTTCGATTTCGAATCGAGTGGAAACGCCAGGTTGCACTTCCGGTTGTGACAGTTCGCGTTCGCGTTCGCATTCGAGTTCGAGTTAGAGGCTCTTTCACCAGGCGCCACTCACCGGATGTGCCAAGTGGCAGGGGCTCGTCATCGTGGAAATCATAAAAAGAAGCACGGAGGGAAATGCCAAACAATATTCAATGCTAACACAAAATTAAGGGCAAACTCTCCAAGAGGCAAGTCGGGGGTTGAATGGCGGGATTTACCCCGACTTGATTATTGTGTTCTGCTGCATTGTTGAGCAATTATGCGGCACTTCCTCCTGCCCAACGCAAAGCCATTTGATCACACTCTGCCGGTGAGTGAGCCGGCTGCTGCGAATCCGCCCTCCCATTGAATACCCACCCAAGGCAGCTGTTCCTCCTCGCTGTTTGACCCACTGCGGGTTTAATGGCCAGGGAGAGGCAGGGAGAGACAGGGAGAGAGGTTCCGCTTCCGCATCCGCAACTCTCTTACGGCTCATCGGTGTGCGGCCTGCAACAAAGCACCCAATTGACGGATGGTCTTGTAAACAAAGAGCAACAGCTTGGAATTGTGTTCGTTACTGTTTCATTTAGTATCCCCTTTCAATGAATCCTCTGGCTTTGTATACACATATCGTTCGATTTATATATATCTCTTCGATAAACAAGCTGCCAGATCAAGACCGGCTTTCCCGGCACGTCTTCCTCGCCATATCCGTCGTCGTCGTCGTGGGTTATAGCATAATTTACGTATCTTCCGCTCGGCGGCAATCAGTTGCCAGTTCCATGGCCGCACAAAAATGCGGCTGGCCAACTCCAGCTCCAGCTCCATCTCCAGCTCCAGCTGTATCTGTATCTCTGCCCGGCCTGCCTTCCCGATTGCCCTGTAATGTCAGGGCATTGTAATTGCATTTCGTGCTGAACTTCTGGTCCTACACCGCAGACAAGTCATCCCGAAAACGAAGTCTCCACGACTTCGACTTTGGCTCCAGCGCTGACTCTGACTCTGACTCTGGCTCTGGCTCTGGAGCTTTTCTGCGGTTGCTGGCTTGTATCTCTCTGTACCTCTGTATCTCTGCATCGCTGTATCTGGGTACCCCAGTATCTCTGGCCCCACAATGTAGCCAATATCTAAGCGTCGGCATCTTTGGTGGCCGACGCCATCATCGTTGTGAGTGGCTGGAGTCGAAGTCGCAGGCAGAGTCGGATTCGGTTTCAGAGTCACAGCCGCTCTGTCCCTGGCTTTTTTCTCTAGATTTCAATCTGCCAGCTTGGGTTTTAATCGCTTTGGGATTGGCTTTCCTGAACTTTATGGAACCTTGAATTGACTGAGCCGGAATGAGGCTGGAATGAGGCCGGAATGAAACCGCAACATATGCCCATTTGCCCACCTATCGGGCTGCTAGATCCGGGCTCACACATCTGTCGGTGTGGCCCACGTGTCTTGTCCATAGTATATATAGAGTTGTATCTGCTGGAGCGACTCCGAGTGTATCTCTATCTGGTTTTCGGCTTAAGAGCATTAGACAGGGGCTGCAACCCCTAATAGCAGCGAGCCTCCAGCTGCCGTTCTCATCTCAAGTGCCAGGCTGGATTTTCGGGGCATGGACAATCTAATTACCGCTCTCAATGTGCATTTAGCGTAAATGATAGCCGAAGGCGTTTTCACTCCCGCAATAACCCACACACACATGTGCCCCATTAGGCCGCAGGGCAGGAGGAAGTTCCGCCCGAGCAAGTTCCACCGGCTCCCAAAAACCCAAAAGCCCACCTGCCTCCGTTTGAGCTTTTCTTTTGTCTTTTTTTTTTGGTTGAGCTTGCTGTGCGTGGCCTCCCACTCCTCGGGCTGGAGTTTAACTCCGGATTCCGGCTCTAAATGGGGCAGCCATGACTTGGCACCGGAGTTGCCTTCGCTGGCAGGTCCCACGCACTCGGCGAGCCGATCAACTGCAGCTTCCCGAGTCCAAGCTGCCTGACGGTGTGACGAGCGGACTGGCAGTCAATCCGGTTGACGGCATGACGCGGCTTAATTGGCCATTACGAGGCGGCTGCATAAGAGGCTCTGCGTCTTGCGCAAGTCCCACTCCCCACTCCCCGGGAGAATAGCCTCGCTGGCGTGTTTCAGGTTTTCCTCGCTTATGGAAAATGATTTTTACCGTTTCGGGCGCTTTGTCTATATGCAAATCAAGTGAAAGCCAGAGCCGCTCTCTTCCCAAATCCCCCACAATCAGTGGACACTTCATATTGAACTCCAGCCAGAATTTGGGTCAATGTACTTGCCAAGAAGCTCTCCCAGCCCTTCTTTGTGAACCAAGAAAAAGTGAGAATAAAGCCAAGACTCTAGCTCTTGACCCGAAAGCTGCAAAGGATTTAGATTTGGATTTGGATTGGAATTGTTTGCGCTTCATGTCGTTTGCCTGGCTCCCTCCCTTGCTACAGTTGTTAACATGAAAAGATAAACATCGGAAATGATGTCAGTCGTCAAGCTGGCAGGGCCCAGCCTCCGTATCTGGCGGATTCAGAGACAGCACAGACAGCCCTTCGTTCCATCTTTATCGCCACGCATGTTTCCCCCGAACAAGCTCACAGAATCATGTAAAACTTACACAACGAAAAGCACAAAAAGGGACAGAAGCTGCTGAAAAAGCTGAGCCCCGCCGGTAGTTTCAGCTGCTACATGCACGGCAATCAGAGCAACGTGTTCAGTGTTCCTCTGTTTCGCCTCTAATGAATTGCGACTGGCGAGGGACTGACTGGGCTCCGGAGCCATCCATTGTGAGCTGGCCAGACATCGTTTAGCGGGCTAAATGCCGCACTTTCGGTTGGAACTGGCGAACTAACCGCGGTGGCAGGCACACACAATGAATAAAAGATAAAGAGCGGCGAATTAGATCACGCGATTGTTGTTGCAGAGAGCGTGAGCAGAGCCAGGTAACATAAAAGTATATCTAGGGAGCCATAAAACCAGGCGAAACCCAGGGATTTCCTGCTCCGAAGGTGACAACACAAAAGGAGTTACCCCAAAGAGAGCGGAGTTGTAACATTTATATAAATGATTAATAAAAGGGATATGGAGTGTTGTTAACAGTATTCTAATATCTATTAACGATGGAAACTGAAAAGAATGCCTAATCGAAATACAAAAGAAGCTTTATCTACTCAAATAAACATAAGTGCCAGGGAAGCTCTGTATAAGCAAGAAATGAATCAAATAGCTGGCAGCTATCACAACTGATAAGTAGATTAGTTGAGAATCCCATTCCAAATGACTGAAAATCCATGCTAAATCACCAGAGTTCACAGTTGCTTAAGGAATTACTTTGGGATTGTCTTGGCACACACTTGTAATCAATATCTTAGGGCATAAACAACGTATTTATAGCCTCGGCCAGTGCCAAGTATTACCACACCGCCGCCTTGGACTCCATCATATCCCAGGCAGAGGTGAGTGTGTAAACAAGTGAGGAAGATAAGGTATCTGGGACGCGGCCAAGAACACTCCATTATATCGTAGTCAACAATAGAATCTAATGCGGTGCTATTGGCAAGGTTGGGAGCGATTGCTGCAGCTGCTCTTCGATTTCCCATTTCCCCTGCAATTATGGCCTGGGCTCCGAACCCTTTAAGCCACACACACCCCGGGATCCTGTGATTAATTTGCATATGACATGAGCCCGAGATCTGATCAACGCATCAGCTGGGCCCAGCCCCTGCCTCGCTTCCCCTAACTCTAAATGCTAAGAGGGAGAACTTGTTTTCAGGCCGCAAACAAAGCAATTTTCGCACTGACGCTTCCTCCGTCCACCCAGGTGAGTAAGGCCCTTTCCACTTGGCAGGGTTGAATTATGAATGCAGGCCGGAGAGGGGTTGCAGAACGGGTTGCATGCAACATGGCAACATAGTCGCCGTCTGGGCATTCCATATTTCGGCAGGAGGCTCGCTCGCTGCGGTTTGCGACGGCCAGAACGAATGCTTACCTGGGCCAAAAAAACCCGGCCGTAAAAACAAGGTGCAGGGACGACGGAGACAGGGTCAGAAGCAGCGGCGGGTCTTGGCTCATCTGTCGCCCGGCATTGCGTGATGTTTGCCAGATGAATGAGAGTGAAAAATGAAACACGAGTTGCCGTTGCAATCAGTCGTCCGGAAATCAGCACAGACAGGAAAAGAGGGACAGAGGGACGACACCGGGACAGGCACAGGAACTCAGGCAGTCAAAGGATCCCGGGGAGCGGTTAGCGGCCGAGGAAGACTTCCAGGCGAGACTGACTGACTGACAGACAGACAGACATTAAGGCCGCATTATGAGACCCGCAATGCGCGACAAAGTGTTTCCATTTCCCATCTCCCTGCCGGCCCTGCTTCCTCCCTGCAATTTGTTTGCGGCAAACACATATTTACGTCATGCCACGCCAGGGTCTGGGGACCTTAAAGCTGCTGCCCTGTCCGAGAACAACAAAAAAGTCGGCAGGAAAGCACTTGAAGTTCTTGCGCTGAAATTCCGAGAAACAAGTTGGACTTGGAGGCCGAGAAGGTGCACAGAGAGAAAGGCTCAAGCTTTCAAATGAGTTTCAACTGAAGGTTGCTCCATTACTTGGTCACAGTTTCTCTGCGTGTAGATGCTGCTGAGAAATTCCAATGGTAATGCAAGGTAATGGTCTTCCCAGGGTAGGCAATGTTTCCTGGACCTTCTCGTACTCCTCCTCCTGCCCAGCCCTGCCCCTTGATTAGAGCCGCGTTTACCTGTGCCTGCGATGCTGGGTACCAGTACAGGTTTGTGGAACGAATCTATAAACTGAGATCGCACGCTGACTGTCTGAACGGCGACTGCTCTGTGTTTTCCGCTTTCCTGCGGCCCGCAGAAGGAATTTCCAACGCACAATTTGCGACTCGCTTTCCCCGCCTCCCGCTTGACGCCCACGTTTCTGCCTTTTCGCATTTTTTGGTATTTGCAAACATGTTTTTGGCTTGGCGATATTAAATGTAAATGCCATCGGTCTGGAGAAGATTGAGGCGGCCGTCGCCATTCACAAGCCGATGAGAAAGACGTGCTCCGCGCCAGAAATGCGGGTGCAGCGTTACCAAAGGTGTTTATGAGCCGTCGTTGAACTTGAAAACCGCCGAAGAACAGCGCGATACTCGATACGTCAGTTGGGAAAAGGCTTTTAACGACGCCCTTCAACCGCTGTGCCGGGCCGCTTCCCGAGGCTATTAATCAAGGCAGCACGAATCGCATCCGCTGCACTGCTGCGACACTATCGAGGCACCACTCGGATTTACAGCCCACGGCCCCTAGCCATACATGTGCACATAAATACCGCTTAAGGGCAAACAACAGACAAAGCCCAGACAGACGCATTAATTTCGAGTCTTCGCCCATTCAGCGGGCTGTTAAGAATCAAAAACCGAGAATCGAACAGCGCGCTGCGCTTCAAATCCGAGGCGATCGTCTTCGATCTTCCAGGTGGAAGAGGAGGGACAGCCATTGGCTGGAGTGGCTCCAAGCTTGTGGGGTGAGAGAGCAGGGAGTGGGAAGTGGGGAGTGGGGAGCGCATAGCTTAAAGTTCAATGACTGACGCGGTGCGTTCTTGTTCTGGCTGCGGTTGTCGTCGCCCGATGGTGGCTCTGGCAGTTGCAGTCGGCGGTGGAGTTGGAGTTGTGGCTGCATAGGAATCCATCAGCAGGCAACTTTGACTCGGACCCCATTTATATTGGCCATTCGACTTGGGCCTTTGCTGTTGCCTGGTCTTGGTCTTGGTCTTGGTTCTCCGCGCCTGGCTAGCCAAACGTGCAAAAATGCGGCGGCATGAGCGGCACAAGCGGCGGCCGGCAGCGATCGGCAATCAATCCCACAGATTCCAGACGCAGCTTCGCTTCTTCCACCGATGTTGCTGCGGTTGCCACTCGAGGAGGCACGCAACAAGCCATTTTTTTGCATGCCTCCTCTCCGCGTTCCGTTGAACTTGCGGCGGCGGCCTTAAGTGGCTGCTTCACTTGCGGCCAAGTTGAGCAAACAAAAGCTGAACAAATCTGGCCAAGAGTGTTGCCTAGGAGCGAGCGGGAGATGCTGGGTTGCCAGAGTAAATACATTTTGTGGTTCTCGAGAGGAAAATAGCTGAAGCGGAAGAACTCTGCGCTTTTTACAAGGTTTATTAACATCTCTGTGATTCTACACACAACTAGTAGGAATAATCTGCAACTTGAAGTTGGATAACTTCGCTAATATTCTCGCTTAGAAACTGTTTAGCTAGTAGATACTATATGAAATGAAAGCGAGCAGTAGTATCATCTATTGATACTATTCTTAAATAAGAGCCATTCCATAAATATAAAGCTCTGGAATACCTGAGTTTAGCATGGATACTTGGGCAGTTCAGGACCAAAACCTCCGCCTGGCTGTACTGCCAAGTTCAGGGTCGGAAAAGCGCAAGGAATTGGGATTGGGAAAGACTTAGGAACCTGGGCCTTGGACTGGAACTGAAACCGAACTTCGACTTCGACTTCGAACTCATTCCTGCCGACAATGTTTACATGCACACGATGACAGACGCGTCTATTTATCTGTATCTGTATCTGGCTGGCCGGACTGGGACTGAGGCCGAGACTGGTTGTGTTTGGCTGGTTTACATTTCGGTTTTGCGCTTCGAGTGAGAGAAAAATGTTGGGAAAATAAACAAGAGTCCGCCTCGCGAGCCGAGAATGCCAGCCGCAAATGAAGTGGAGTGGAGTGGAGTGGATTGGCCCCAAAAAACCCAAACAGAAACCGAGGCACAAACGGAAAATAAAAGGGGCCCTGGGGCAGACTTTGGCTGCAGCGATCAAATGCTCATCAGCGCACTTGAAAAATAATGCGTTTGCCGTTTAAGACAAAAAAAAAGAGAGGAAAGGAGGCGACGCACTGCAGCTTGTAGCCGTAGCTGTAGCTGTAGCTGTATCTGTATCTGCTGCGAGCACGAGAACGGAGCCAGTATGTATCTTTTTCGTTTTCGAGGCATTTTCATAGCTGGCTGTGTTTTTCGTTGGCTTGTTTGTTTAGTTTTCGAGGCAGCACACAGCCAGCACCGCACAGCACCGCACAGCACCGCACAGCACCGCACAGCGCACACAGATACGCACGCAGACACTCGCACGCAATGTTGCAGGTGGGAACAGGTTTTCGTTTGGTCTTTAGTTTTCGTTTTTCGGCTGCTTTTCGTGTGTTTGGATGCGGGCCGTATCTCTTTTGGCCTTAGCCAGCAACTCGCAACTTGCGCGTTATTTATGCCCCCACTGTGTGGCTGTAATTACGAATTTCGTGCTATTTCCTGCTGGCCAGAAGCAGTCCCCGGGCATGTGTATCTCTCTAAGCAGCCCAGGCCCACGCACATGTGTCCTCCGGCTGGAATCAAGTTCCCAGCAAAAGAGTCCAGTGTCCAGTGTCCAGGGTAAGTGCGTAAGTAGCCAGCGGCGAGCTCTTCAAAGAGGCCTCCTCTTGCGAAAAGCGCCTGCTGCGCCCATGCCAGTCACGTACAACTGCAACATGTTGCCCGACCTGGCAATATGGCCGATCCGATCGATCGCTGGCGGTATAGTAAGTCAGTTCCTTGCCCATGGTTACCCGTACGTACGGCGGTAGGCCTAGAACGAATGGGAATTACCCTCGACGGCTGCTGCTCCTCACGCTTGGCTGCTCTCCGTATATGAAACCCAGCCAAGAGCCACTTTCCGAGTGGTGGTTAGCATTTGCCACAAATGGCGCGATGTAATGGCATTTCTAATATGGACACATTAATGGCTCCGGCACACACAGGTGAGAGGGGAAGGAGTTCGAGGGAACCAAATTGCAAAGTTTCAAAATTAACAACCAACAGCTGAGGGGAAAACAATAGCGCTGAACAACTCTAAAAACCATATGCTGATAAAGCAGACTAAGAAGAATTAATGGGAAAAACAGAGCCACTGGGTAAACCTATTTAATTTTATTTTGTTTTGGCTATTCTTGTCTATATAATCATGCCATTTAATATTCAAATAGAAAGTTTAAAATGCATAAACTCTTGCCATAAATATTTCAGAACTAGAGCTGGGTACCAATCAATGTAATTCGATTTCAAATCGATATTTGCGTACAACAATATCGAAAACTTCGATTACTCTCCCGGCTCTATCGAGAACTATGATTAATTGTTGCCTTTTTTATAATTTATCTTCAATTTGTGTAATAATAATATGTAATTTCATATAATTTAAGGTTTATTGTCACTATAATTCATATATTCGCTTGATATCTTTGTGTTTGTTATCATAACATAAGGATATATATTCCGTAGAAATAAAATCATACAATTACAATTTGAAAACAGAGTGTTAAGGAATATATACAACTGCTGGGATACGTTGCAATACACTTAGTAGAGACTGCACTCCACTTTAGTATATTATTCCGCCCAGAGTTGCTGCACATATGCAGAAGCCGGCGAGTGGCGCTGCTCTTGTTTTCCCCTGGCTTCATACCTGAGCAATTAGTGCGACGTCGCCGCTGCACATGCAGTATGCAGTAGCCCAGAGAGCAGCAGCTGCTGCTGTTCGGCTCGCCACTTGGGCAGCTGACAAGGAGCCGAAGGGGACAGTGAGTGGCGAAGGCAGAGAGCGGTTGCGAAATGACAGCTGACAATGGATTGCCACGTTCTGCCCTAAAAACAGAAAAGTAAAAAGGCAGCGGCTAAGTGCACAATAATAACAACGAACAGGGCGGGGCGGGGCAGGGCAGAGCCAGGCGAAAAGCCGCAGTCAGCGTCGCCAGACTGGCGTCGAGATTTCATAAAGTTATTGAACGTTTTCGAGCGAATAACAAAATTCGAAGTGCCAGCGAAAAGGCGAGGAGGCGATGAACTGCCGAGCGAAGCACTGCGGATACCCCGCCCGAGAGATTACCCAATGGAAAATCGGCTTTTCGCATATCAAGCAGTTTGACAGCCACTGCAGATAACCTGTTGCTGCTGTTGCCACAGTTGCCGCAGTTGCCGCAGTTGCCATTTGCCAGCTGCCCCACACAAATGGCCATTCGTGTCGGCCGGTATTTAACACAAGGTCGCGAAAACAATGAGCCAAACGACTTTAGACCGCTTATCTAAGCGCTACAGTGCTCCTAGGCTCCTCGGCTCCTCGGTAATTGTAAAAGCCTCCGCTGGACGCCGCCAAGAAGCTAATTGTATGGACAGGCACAGCCGGCGACCCAGCCAGCCCCACCCACAAGCCCTGCTCTGAATAATAGCAGTGGGACGAGGGGAGCTAGCTGCAGAGGCGACAAAGTAAACAAGGTGTTAATTTTCACTGCTCCGCTCGGCATTATTCCCTCGTTTCCTTTTCAATTGGAGATGCTCTGGGAAAGGAGGGTATGCGGATTATAATTGCCAGTTTGGGCGATCTGCAACTATTTTCCACATACCGTTTTATGCAAATAAATGTATTAATGAGTGACATTTAATAAGTTTCTCGCAAATTACCTAATTCATTATACAAATTATTTAAAACACAAATTCCTGGCCATGCTAATATACAAAGTCAAAACTATAGCTTAATTCCATTGAGTCTTGAGTCTTTTTTGAAGAATTAAGCGGTTCTCTATTATAATTTTGTTCAGAAAGATAGCATTATTTATAAAAGAAGCTGTGTGACTTCTAAAGAAATGCAAATGAAACCCAGAAAAGTTATATGTGTTGCCTGAATTTAGGTCAAATACTATAAGGTCTCAATATTTAAATATTTACAATAAATGCAAACAAGAAAGCAGATTCAAACCGAAGTTCTTACATTGATATTTTGTCACTTTGCCTGAATAAATGTTAGTATTTGCATTTAGTTACTGTGCAGAATCTCACTCCGTTACATATTTATTTACTTTTTGATAAAGCCCCTGCTATGCACTTTTGGTTAGAGTATCAAGGGCCCGCCTTTGCTTTTTTCAATTATACACTTTATTTTTCTGCTCCTCCCTTTTGCGCCTTTGCAAATTGAATCCCCTCGCGAGTTGCGAAAGCAGATAAGATTGGAGCACGTTCGCCGCACCCCACTCCCCGCCAACCATACAACCAGACTCAACCCGGCAGCCACCCACACAGAAGCAGGGCCACGCATACTAAGCGGCGGCAGCAGCAGATGACAGGAGATAAGCATAAGCCGCTCGCGTGATAACGCACTTGACTTTGTCGCGAATCGTGCGGGGAATACGCTGTGCTCCCACTTGGCACGGACGGGATTACTTCCCGGATTAGTAATGGGTTATGATGGATGTACTTACGAACTGTGACCGTTTTCGGGTCGTAGGCACAGACGCGTCGCTCCACCGCCGCAATCTTGCGCTGCACACGGCCCGCCCGCTCGCCCACCGCCTGCAGGTCCCGCTGCAGGTCGTCGAAGATGTCGCTGGCGATGAGCACCAGGCTGGCCAGCTGCCGGAGGGCGTTGCTCAGCGTGATGTTGCTGATCGAGTCGAACTCGTGGCCGGACACCACCTTGGATGAGCCGGCGGTGGGCGATTGCGGGGCACTGGCGATCCTGGCCAGCGCCGGCCGCTGCTGGCTGGGATGTCGCGAGTTGGGCAGGGACTGCGACTGGTGCCGCGTGGGCGAAGTGGACAGGAACTCGACGTGGTGCTTCAGCTTCTTCATGGGCGCCGGTGCTGGCGGCAGGGGCTGCTGCTGAAGCTGCTCCTCATCCTCCCCATTGTGGCTGTGGTGCACCAGGACCCGGGTGAGCGAGGTGGGCGAGCCGGCTCCGTCCCCGTCCGGCGACTGCTTGTTGATGCAGTTGTTGTTCCGGCACTTGCCCGGCGTGCAGTGGAAGCGGCCGGCGGCATGGCCCAAGCTGGCCGCCGTAGCTTGCGCCACATTGACGGGCTGCACCACGCGCTGGACGAAGGGCATCTCTCTGGGTCGGGCGGTTACTAGCTGCTCCTCATCCGCTTCGTCTCGCTACCGTTGGCCGGCACCAAAAACAACAAAATAATAGTGATAATCCCAGCTAAACACACACGCACACACACGGACGCCGAGTCGTCGAGCTGAGCCAAAACTGGTCGGACAACTTCTGGACTTGAATCCTCCGCGGTTGCAGCCTCCACTCTAGCTATTGTCTCCCGATTTCGGCACAAATTCCTTTGGCCGGTTCTCACGCACGCACGCAAACACACACAAACTAGTTTAATTTCAACTGGTTTATTGGGCTTCCTTTTCGGCCAGCTACTGCCCAGTCTCGTACTTCATGTAATTAGCACGGCGCACTCGAAATATTGCCAGGTGATTAGTGCGATTTTATTGCCCGGCCGCCACCGTTACGCGTCGTTCGAAAGGTGTGTGCCGGCTTCTAAATTCCGGCGGTCCGCGCACGTCTTCGTCGTTGCCGGTTTCAAAGTTAACTAGAGCTGGGGGAACTATCGTTAGAGATGGATCACAGGGATTCATCGTTGACAACTTAGCTATTTCCTGGCCGAATCTGGCTATTTTGCATTACTATACAGTGTTGTAAAGTGTCAGCTCTACCGCGCAGTGTTGCTAGATATAGTAAAATATTAAGACTATCGGTTGTTTGAGAATTAACCGCAATATCGATTGTTTTATTCTACTGCTACTTAATAAATTCCTTTTTTATATATATTATTTTTAGACCATTTCTTTACATTTCTTATTTACTTTTTTAAGTTAATGAATAATAAAGACCTAAGTACTTAAAATACGGTTTAGCTATTTTTATCGGAATCCAAATTAGCTTTATTTTTGGGAAGTGTTTAGTGACAAAGTTTCTTATTGTTCTTAGGTAGTTAGAGCGGTTGTTTTGGTTTGTGTTAGATTGTATGGAGGATGGGGAATCACCGAAAATAGCGTATTTTCCTTGGATTTTTATGCAGATTATTATGGCTTTTTTATTTCACTTTATAGGACAAAGAAGCAGTGGGGTAGGAGTCCGGTTTTAATAGACATATTAAAAAAGCTAAAGTAAGTACCAGCATATAATATAGTTTAATTTAGCAATCTCATAATCAATTCTCCTTTTCGATCGACTTCCTCATATAACACTGCACGTAGAAATTGGCGAACATGATGAACATGGCTGCAGAGCCGCTGCTGAAGAGAAAGGTCATTCCCTGAGAGACTTGGCAGTCGGGCTGGACGGCAGTGTAAGCGCAATGACAGAACACGATGACGAACTGCATCATTTGGAGCAGGGTGAGGTACTTCTTCCAGCGCACGGGCTTGCTCGCAAGGGCGGAGAGATAGTAGCAGTACATGATAACGTGCACGATGACATTAAAGGCGCAAAGTAAGAACAAATGGCCCCCGTAGCCTTGGAAACGGATGATAAAGTAGCCTCCAGTCGGCACCACGACGTGGTGGAACACATGCATAAAGGTTATCTGTCGGTACTTCTTGCGCAGCACAATGAAGAAGGTATCTAGCAGGTCCACGATCTTGTTGATGTAGTAAGCGTAAGCGATTGTGCGTTCCCAATTCTTCAGGGGGTGGTCCTGCGGCAGGACAGTCATACAGCTGAATTTATAAGGCCGGAACACAAACAAGAAATATAATCCCTAGGGCAGGTTGTGATAAGTATCTAAACTTTACTATAATCGCTAGCTTAGGGACTCACCGGCAAAAGCATCGTTATGTTGTAACAAAACTGGAACATGTTGTAGCACCTGAGAACTCCATCTAACTTATAGGGTTCCCGGTGCTCCATAAACTTCTTTCCAGCCTTGAAGATGACCAGCAGGTAGGCCGTGACTATGATGAGGATGGGGCCGGGCCCAGTGGCCAACGGCAGTTGCTTGGAGTCGGCATAGGGTGTCCGGAATATTTCAAACATTTGTGTATTTTACTTAGAATTATTCGATTTGAAAGGCAAATCTTTACAACCGCACAGGCCTGCTTTTCTGCTTCTGTTTGTAAAATTATTTTATAACGGTTTTTTTATTTAAATCAGACATTGGGAACACTTCCCTATGGATGCGTATTTTTGCTTGCTTCATACGGTCACACTGTGCATGTGCAACAAAACGCGCGCGTAGCCGGCAATTGGCAAATATTGCGATTAATCGCGAAATTATAAAAGAAATACGCTTAAGACCCGTGAAAGAGTCGCCCTACGATGTCCGCCAACTCCTCCAGCAATGCCTGCAAGCTGCTCCTCCTTGGCCGCTGTCTGCGCGCCATACTTCTGAGCGTGGCCATCCAGTTTATTCTGCTGACCGTCTTCCTGCTGTCGGTGAACTTCCAGCTCCTGCATCCGCTGGCCTGGGTGACCGGAACGTTGGGCCTGGTAGCCAGCTGGTACACTTGGTTTGCCAGCATCCCGCTGGTGGGCGCCGTCGTCCTCTACGGAGTCTCTCTCTGCCAGCAGCACCTCTCGGAGCGTCCGTACTGCCCCACTCGCTACCGTTGGCTCTTGCACTACGGACCACGCAAGCTTATATTCCTGGGCGCTCATGTCTTAGTTGGATTTCTTACCGCGTGGCTCTACACGGGTTATCTGCACACGGACTATCAGTAGGTATCCATGGACGATGGTTCATGTAACATTTCTCAAGTAAAACGATTCAAGCAATCTTTACTAAACCATTTTACCAACCTTTAATCTGCAGGCACCTTCGGTACAAGTGCTACGGCCAGGACTGTGTTAGTGCCTACCATGTGTACCTACTGGGCATGGGCATTACAGCCGGAAGCTACTACTTTGTCTCCGTCCATATGCGCCAGGAGGTTTCCATTGAGTTCCCTATCGTAGAGCAGTCCCGCGCCGAGAAGCTACGTGAACTGTTGTACGGCAGCCTGGCTCGATCCCTGTTCAGGTCGCTGTTGCCCACGCTTATCTACACGCTGGTCTTCTGGCTATTTGGACCACTGGTATGCCGCAAACTAAGCCACGTCCTGTCGGTGGATCTAGATGAGCGACTGGATGGTTTCTTCGGTGTGGCCACCAATATCCGCCTGCTCTTCTATGGCTGGCTACTAACTGCCCAGATCCTTAGCAATATGCACCTCATGCGCTGCTTCTATGGTATGGTGCTGTCGGAGCACATTCCCCTGGTGGTGGCCAAGCAGCGAGCGGCCTTCGTCCATGAACAAGAGGTGACAGTGGTGGCGGGACTAGGGGTTTTTAACGTGTATGTGGTGCAATGCCTGGCCGCTCACTACTTCTATAAGTTGGCCTTGCGCAAGGATTCAACACAGCGGGCCGAGATATTCCAGCTCACGGAGCCGGGCAACCGTCCGGCAAACTGGCGTGCGCTTTGCGACCAGTGCCTGAGCGTCCTAGGCAGCTTCACAGAAGAATTAACGGAGTCCATGCAGAAGATCAGTGTGCTCAAGGGCGCCCAGAGCCTGCCAATACCGCCGAAAACCATCGAATCCACTAATGCTAGTTTAATGGCCGAGAAATTGCTCCTGCGACAGTACAACCAGATGCACGGCATCCGACCAATTGTGTCGCCCACTCAGGAAGCTGAACTCGATCGACCGGCCGATGGCATCCGCCATGTGCCCAACTGGTGTGAGCGCGTATCCACACAGATTGAGGGGGTGTTGCAGCGTCTGTTGAAGAGAGTGCCAGGCATTGTTTACTTCTTTAACGAACAGGAAGGAGCTAAGACAGCCTACCTGCTGACCAATTCCCTACCCGTGATGTACATGTCGCAGGCTTTGGCGCAGATTTGCGTAGCCTCGCTCAAGGAGGACCGCTACGGGGTGGTCCAGAACGATCTGCCGGCCATCATCAAGGCGTTACACAAGCTTCAAGGCGAGCTGCAGAAGCTGAGCAGCATAATAGGCAATCTGCGAGCACCCAGCACCGCATTTAACGTTCTTCACTGCGCTGTTCGCCGTAGTTTGTACGCTATTTGCAACTCCTTCGGCGACTACTTGGGGGATCTGCTGCCGCCCGGCGAGGAGCTAAGGCAGCTGCAGGATCTCATCTACCAGGAGTAGGTAGATCCCTCTCCCTGCATCACACACACACTCATTTTGTAACATGTTTTGCATCTCTTTCTTTAGTTGTTGTCTGCGGTAACAATAAAAATTTATAAATACAACTACAAATGTACAATAGTTAAATACACCTATTGACTTTTTAACTTATGAAGTACGTAATGGTTAACATGCGATTTGATCATAACTAGCACTGATGAAATGGTGTGCAAAATGAATGTAAAAGCGGATCTCTCCCTAGAGAGAGGAGCACTCACTGCTCCTCCATGGCCACTGCGAACATGAGCAGGGCCACATCCTGCTCAAGCCTTCTATTGGGTCATACATCGGTTTTCAATGGCAGTGAGCTCGCAGCGGATGCTGCCTCGCCTAGCGACTGCTCCAGCTGCACGGCCACCTCGTCCAGGTGCTTTAGAGCCTCCTTAGCCTTGCGATTGCGGCCGTCCACAAAGATTTGAGTCTCCAGGAAGTTTAAGGCACGGAAGGCCATGCCGCCCAGCGGATCATAGAAGCCTTCATAGGTCTTCGGGTTCCTAGCACTCACGCTCTGATCCGGCGTGTTGGGGTCGAAGGGCACATACTCCTGGATGGGTTCCTTGTGCCACCGGAAGATGTTGCGCGAATCTGGGGAATGATACTCTGTATTAATCTTTCACTATTAAAAGAAAAAGTTATTAAGTTACCCAGGTCAGCCAGCACGCGCGTCATTTCGCGAATCTGAGCATCCTGTCGCTCCAAACGGAAATTCATCTCCGTCAGCATGTTGGTCAGCTCCATCTTCTCCGACTGCGCCAACTCGTTCTTCTTGTTCTCCTTGATGGTTTGACTGGAAGCAGGCAGATAATATTATAGCCGAAATCAACTCAAGAATCCACCCATACGAACCGTGAGTACTCGAAGATGAGCAGACCGGCACCGATGGTGAAGATGATGAACTCGCCCAGCAGATTGGCACCCAGCTCAATGGCCATCGCTTCGTTCAGCGGCGGCACGGTCACCCTTCCGCCCATGTTTAGTGCCCACATCTTGGTCTTCACCTCCACCCAGTTGTAGACTGCAAAAAAAATATGGGATTTAGTCACGGCTCCGGCTCTAATCTTCTCTAACCATATCAATTCCAGATCTTAATCTTACATTGCGCCGGCGGCATGCATATGTACTTCCTGAAGAAGGGACTCGACTTGGCGTTGGACTTGATCACATTGGCTATCGGCTTGCTGATTTGCTTGATGGCCAAGACACCAAGCTTGGCCGCCGGGAAGACGCCGATTACCATTGTTTTTCACGGCCAAAAATTATTACAAAATATGCATGCAGTGTGACCACAGCACGAGCTTTCGAATATACCATAGCTCTACAAAAAAGAACTAAAGAGACCATATCATATACAAGTAATAATTATTCGCCTCGACACATTTAATTACCTATTTCTATAGTTATCTATTGGCCATTTGTACCGCAGAACGATATAATCCTTTATGAAAAATCAATAGAATTTAAGACAATTGATTCTTATGCCCTTGATCGAAAATTCTTCACAAGCACTGGGTGAATTCACCATTCGCCGAGAGATAGAGTGCAAGGATAGTGACTTCATTGGTAGCCCCCTCTGTGACTATTGACCATAACAGAGCACAGAAAAGTTGAATATAAAAATATATTTTGTATAGTCCGATTTCTTGGGGATTACAGAATATTTATAGACTTAAAAAAAGTACTACAAAAGCCGTTATCTCCGAGAGCATTGCAATGCAGCTTTTAAGGAGTAAATGTCCCTCTCTTGCTGTTCGATCTCTGCACTTAGGCTATCCAGTCTCTCCAACAAAACTCTTCTCCGCTCCGTCTGCACCTGGTCCTTCTTCTGATTTTTCAACTGTTGTCTACAATAAAAGAATTAAATTGAAACGGAGCGATTTTCAAAGAGATCGGTTGATTCCAACCGGGAAACTTCATAGTAGATGAGCCCCAGACCAATGACCACCACAATGGCCTCACTGAGAAGTTCGGAGCCCAGTTTGGAGGCCATTGGAGGAGTGAGAGGCGGAACCCGTCTCGGTTGCTTCAGTCGCAGCATTCGGAGCTTCCACCGGACCTCAATGGTATTGTACAGCTGCGCCGGCGGGATAATGACGTAGCGCCGGACGTGAGGATTATGTTTTCCCACCCACAGTAGAAGATTGCCGACGGGCTTGCTGATCCTCTTCATTCCATATACGAAGACTTTTCCCACTGGAAAGCTGCCGATCACCATGGTTCCGAAACGGGAAATTTTGAAAGAAAGAAGAGACGAGTGGCGTTTCGTAGCCCACTCGGTTTCAGTTATGATGTATCGCCATCGTAAAATCCATCTGTGCTCCCCAACATTGTCTTTAGCTGACGGATTTCCCTCGTCTGAGTGGTGACCTTGTCGGTTAGTTCGCTAACTTTTGTTTCCAATTGCTCTCGTTCGAGTCTTCGCTTTTCCTGCTTAATTTTCTCTTTCCTACTTTGCCTAAAAATGGAAAGATCACTTAAGATCTAAAATTAAAAAAATGAACTATTATTACAAACCTGGAATACTCCCCAACAATAAGCAGTGCGCCAATTATGAATATACATAACTCGCCCAGGAGATCGCTGCCCATTTCAATGGACATCGCGTTGCTCAGAGGTGGAACAAACTGCGGTTGTCCCAGTCCCAGCATCCACATCTTCGAGCGCACAGAGATATTGTTGTATACTGGAAATTATTATCAGTATATCATTTCTGGGCAACTATCTAACCATATACTTACAACTGGCTGGCGGGGCGACAACCACCTTGTTAAAGGTCGGATTCTTTTTGGCCGTACGCTTTATCAGACTGCTGATGGGTTTGGCTATGTGCTTCATGGCCATCACTCCTAGTTTTGCTAGTGGGAAGGCGCCAATTACCATTTTGAAAGCTCTGGATCTTGACCTAACCTTAAATAGTTAGAATGCAATGCTGGAAAGTCGGAAAACTCAACAGGTTGTGTTAAATTTGGGACTTATCTAAATTTCACACTTATATTTTTCCCCTTTTTCAGTATTCGCGACCTTAAGATCTTTGGACGAGCCGTTAAGTTTGTTTAAAATATATATTCTGCAGGGTAACCAGATCACTCTATTTAGTTTTTGTTGTAAAGAGTTTCTTTTGGCATTTGGCACTTGGCCACACTGCTCAGTTCTGAAGTTTTTGGAACTGTTTGCAATTTATCAATATAAACAATGTCGGCGACAGCAAGTTCTGATGAAGAAACGGACTTCAAAGCGGTTTCCTATACTAATTATCAGCGCGTTCAGGATAAAGTAGCAAAGGTAAATTCAAACAAGCACTTAGGCTCTCGAAGTTGCCAACTTTCTCGAGAAGTCGACTGCTTACTTACTCTTAGACTATATCCAAATTAAAATACACTCTTATCTTCCAGATAAGCTACGCAGATGGCATAGCCGATGGACGGGAAAAGGTGTTTCAAGCCAGCTTCGATCAGGGCTATGAAGATGGTCTTAAAGCGGGCTTAGAACTGGCCAAACTAAGCGCTTTCTATGAAACCCTCAAGGCTGCGGGTTCAGAAAATTTAGAACTAAGAAATGAAGAAAAAGCCTATCAGAATCTTGAGATCGCAGCTCCCACAGACAAGGCACACTTTAAATACTTGGAACACCAGGGAGCACATCTGAACGTTGTGAGGGACAAGCAATCGAAATACTTGGACGACGTGATAGAACAATGTGAACGGACTCTCCCAGCCACTACAAATTTATTCGCATCGGGCTCTATTAGTTAGTGTTAATGTGGTTTAATGCATTTTTTGGGAATTATCAAAATAACTGAAAATATAGATCTGCTTGCGACTTATAAATATAGGCCTTCGGGCGTGCCCTCCTTCTTCCGGTAGAGGACGCTCTCCTTCGACTTCTTGAAGTCCTCGTTGGTCACCTTCATGCGGCGCTCACGCAGCGCCATCAGGCCCGCCTCAGTACAGATGGCCTTGATGTCGGCGCCAGAGAGATCATCCTTGGCCATGATAAGTTCGCTGAGGTTCACGTCCTCAGCCAGGGTCATGCGCGAGGTGTGGATGGTAAAGATGCGGCGCTTGGTCTTTTCGTCGGGCAGCGGGAACTCGATCTTGCGGTCAATACGGCCGGGACGAATTAGCGCCGGATCCAGGGTCTCGATACGATTGGTAGCCATGATCACCTTAACGTCTCCACGCGAATCGAAGCCGTCCAGCTGATTGAGGAGCTCCAGCATAGTTCGTTGGATCTCGCGCTCGCCTCCCGAGTTCGAATCGTAACGCTTGGTGCCCACGGCGTCGATCTCGTCAATGAAGACAATGGAAGGTGCGTGCTCCTCGGCCACGCGGAAGAGCTCTCGCACCAGCTTCGGTCCATCACCTAGGTACTTCTGGATCAGCTCCGAGCCCACCACACGCAGGAACGTAGCCGAGGTTTGGTTGGCCACCGCCTTGGCCAGCAGGGTCTTACCCGTGCCCGGGGGACCGTAGAGGATGACACCCTTTGGCGGCTTGATGCCCATCTCCTCATAGTACTCGGGATGTGTCAACGGCAGCTCGACGGACTCCTTGATCTCCTGGATCTGAGTGTCGAGTCCACCAATATCCGCATACGTCTCTTGGGGTGCCTTCTCCAGCTTCATAACCGTGACCATGGGGTCAGTGTCGTCGCTAAGCACTCCCACCACGGCGTGCACCTTGTGGTTAAGTAGCACGGAGCATCCCGGCTCCAGCTGATCCTTGTCCACGAAGGACAGAATGCTCACGTAGTGCTCGGACCCCACCGACGTCGACACAATGGCATGGTTGTCGTCGATGATCTCTTCCAGATTGCCCACGGACATGGGTGTGCCGCGCAGGTCGTCTACCTTGGAACGCTCCTCCTCGTTCTTCTCATCCTGTGGCTTTAAGCGCTCCTGGTTGCGGATGAACTCGTCTTCCATCATCAGGTAGTCCTTGATCCGCTCTAGCTTCAGCAGCTTCAATCGGCAGCGCGTGTGGGGTGTAACTTGGGGCAGCTTCATGGCCGCATCTGGACCCTTTGCGCGACGCTTCTTCTTGCCCACACGGGTCGGGATCGGGGGCTCGTACTTCTTCTTTTTGTCCTTGTCATCCTTCTTGTCGCCAGCGCCCCCTTGGGCCGATTGGTTTTGTCCCTGCAAAGAGTGAATTCACCATTAGGGGTTTGCTGCGGCCGCCCTACCCAGTTCTTTCTTACCATATTGCTTCTGTGCTGCTACTAGTTTCCACAAACGTTTAATGAACTCCCGACTCTTTTTTGTCGGCAACACAAAAACAGAATTTCTACTAGTCATAAGCGAAGCAAAGTTGGCTGCGGCTAGCTTACCGTACCTGTAAACTGGGGTGGTCTGGCAACACTCTGCTACGAGGGAGTTATAAATATTTTCTAAAAAAATTAGACAGTTTTGAAACAGACGCTTGGATTCTCTTTATTAAAGTGATTGTTTCAAAATATCGCGTTGGTACGTACATGTCTTAAACTAGCAACTAATAAATAAAATTTATTCATGACTGTACCTCTAGTTATCGATAACAGTGAACAGTCACGCTGCAGCAGTCTGGCAACACCTGCCATTTGTTTATTGTTTGGTTTCTGCCGCGAATTGTAGAAAATATTTAAATTTCTTTTATTAAAGCTTTTCAATGGAACAAAATGCTAAGAACATCGATCTCAAACTTGACACTGTTGACGTCTTGACTACCGGCACAGCAGCGGAGTTTGTGAACGGCATCCTCGACTTCTTGCTCTTCCAGCGACGCCAGATTCCCTTCGTCTACAAAACATACAAATATTATGTGGATAAGTGGTCCGATGCTGAGGAATTGAAAACAGAGGATCAGAAGTCATTGGCCAACTACCAGCTCAATCACCAACGTTCCAAGGCAAAGGCCACCAAGGAGTCTATCAGTGACATGCGAGAGGTAATTGTGTCACTTCTCCGCAAAGAAACAAGCCATTTGCTTACCTGCTACATTCTATTACCTGCAGCTCATTAGACAAGCCTTCAGGACGTCGGCAGTGAAGAGCCTGCGGTTTCTGTTTGGCACCAATACATTTATGCCGTCGGAGGCATACACCCTGCACATCCCTCACGACTCCATATCAAGGTCTCACTTCTGCGAGCACCATGCTTTGCCTGAAGGTCGTATCAATCAGGCGCTGCTCCGCCTGCTAACCTGTGAGGACTTGTACACACTCTTCTCCACAGAACTGAAGGCCACCAATGTGTTTCTGGAATTGGAACTGCTCACACCATCGGAAACTCAGCAGGATACGGCCAAACTAATGCCCAAGGCTGTTCTCAGTCGACTTCCACGCAGTTGCAAGAACATACACTTGCACCTCCTGCACTGCAGGGAGAACCCATTGACTGAATTGCGATGCTGTCAACAGATAGACATTTACGAGGATCTTAACCTGCTAAAGTTGGATAAACCTGAAGATGAATGCAGGCGGACTGGCGATTATGCCGAGACATCCAAGGAGGCCAGCGGCTGGTGGCAGTCGGAAGTTGTAGTGCGTGGATTCACGACTCCGCTTAACCAAAAATCTGGAGACCTGTGGACTAGCTAGCATTGTTCGTAGTTAAGTTAGCCCTTTCCCTTTTAACTAACGTTTTGCAAATGCCATAAATAAAGTGTCAAATCAGTTTATATTCTGCGTATTAATTATTTTTATATTATTTCAACATTCAATATAAGGATGATATATAACGTATTCTGCTTATGCAGCTTTTGTAGCGTGTCGTATTTCTACTCATTTTTGGTAGGTTGTGTCAATTTATTAAGTGAATGTTTTATATGCTCATTGATTTTCGATCAATTTTTGCGTATTTAAGTGTTTTGTTTAATTTCAAATACAATATATAAGGATGAACGTATTCTTTTATGTATGTATGCATTATGCATTTGTATGCATTTTAAGTGTGTTGTCATATTATGAAATACTTCCCATCATATTAAGTGTATGTTTCATTAGCTCATCGTATTTGGACCGCATCAAGCGTTTTAAAACAATGACTATCTACAATGAATAAATATATAAAAATAATTATGTATTCATCTTTTGTGTGGTATTTATGTGTATGTTTAATGTATATGCTCATCAGTTTTTCAGTATCGTAAGCTTTTTTGGTGTTTTTTCTATCATTCAAAGAAAAGATATAGATGTAACATCTTTCCATCTTTTAAAATACAATATAAGGATGATATAACGTATTCCCCATCTAGCATTTCTATGTTTATAAGTGCGTTATATTCTTGATAGAACATATATAAAGATATAGCTTCATCTGAGCTTTGTGTGTGTTTTGTCTATCATTCATTGAACATATATAACGTACTCTACTCGTATTAAGTGTAAGTTACTTGTGCTAATCGTTTTGTTAGCAATTTAAGTGATTAAGTGTGTGTTTGAAAACAATGTCTATTATTCAAGTGTATGTTTTAAATGCTCATCGTTTCTAAGCATTTTTAGTTTTATACCTTTTTCCCGCAAATCTTAAGCCATTTAAGTGATTATAACGCAGGACTCCTTATTGGCGCTGCGCTGCTTGATCACAATCTGGTTGGCGATGCGGTCCATGTCGCGTTGGCCCTTTGAGGTAAGCTTGCGGCCCCCATCCGGATGCTTCTCCACCAGACGAGCTGCCTCCAGAGCTTGGAGAGCCTGTAGAGGAGAATTGTTTTAAATAATTCTTCCTTGGCCATAAACTACTTTTCACAGTACCTTGCGAATGCAACCATCGGAGGAGCGGCAGTATCTAGCCGGATGTGTCCCGTTGCGCTTGCGTCCGCCGTAGACCTTGGTGAACGCAGCCACTCCGGACGGACTGCGCACGTACAGGTGGCGCATGATGGAGGCGCAGCGCGTGAAGAACCAATCGGCCTCGGTCGGAGCAGTTTCCTTGAACTTGCCCGTCTTAATGAAGTCGGCCTGCTCGGGCACCACAACTTTTCCAGATTTTTTTAGAAAAGATGCCAAAGCTTTGGTCACAACGTGTTGATCTATATCCTTCACTGTAACTCCCGGCATCTCGCTGTATTATTTGCTAAAGATTTTCTGTACTGATGCCTAAGTTAAATGTCGATTAAGTTTTCTTACCTTTTTGAAAATTAAAAAAAAAAAAAGTCCCGAATTCAATGGCGGACTTGGTCGAAATGGACAGTTAGTAAGCGCCGGTGTGACCAAGTTATTGTGTGGACAGGAGTTCTTATCGATAGTGTGGAGGTTGTAAAAGGACTGTTATCGATGTTATTTTGAAATTTTCTGAAAACTACGTTTAATTAGCCTCGCATAGTTAGCGTCGACTCGGAGCAGTGGGAAATGGAACAAGGAGGGGGTTTTTTATTTTTTTAAAATACGTATTAAAAATAAATTTACTAATGATTTATTTTGAGTTTGAGCAAATTTTTAGATGTACAACGATTTTATTTACATGTTCACCAAATGTTCTTTATTCGATCCCCAATATGCTCATATACCGTGCATATTAGCAAACGACCGGAGCTATATGACTTTTAATTTTTGGAGCCTGTTTTGTATGGGAGCTTCCCATAGGTTGACCCACTGTTGATTTTTTAACTGGCGGAAGGAATTTATTGAAATTTTGTGGGGTAATACTTGAATCTGGGGTACCGTGCATGTTCTGTGAGGGAAGAAATTAAAAAAAAATTGGGGGGGGGGGTCGATTTTTCTAATGGATATTTAAGGCACTTGCACATCTTAAATTTTCCCAAACTCTAAATAAATCATTAGCAAATTCAATTCTTAGTACGTAGGTACTTTATTTTACTCAATTTAGTTACTTATTTACGAAATAAATAAAAAATAAAAAGCCCCCTTTGTGTTCCATTTCCCATCGTTCCGATTCGACACTATGCGAAGTTAATTTGATATACATGTTTAAATCGAAGAGCCAAAGTGTGACCAGCATTTGTTTTCTTTTTAAGAGGTATTTTCGCAGCGTTACGCGACAGTCACATGGTAAAACAGACAAACAACAAAAAAACCGTTCCTCCCGCAAACAAATATATCGCCTTGACTTGACTCATTCCGGTTGAATTTGTCGCGACTGCAGCATGTCTGAGAAGCCGACTGTTTTGATTTTGGGTGGTAAGTCTCATTCGGCGACTGGGCAGCCTCCTCCGATAGCGGCCCGCCCCGCCCCCCTACTTCCGCTTATCACCGACTGCATCGCATTTGTGCCCTGCAGGCTGCGGCTTCATTGGACGCAACTTGGCCACTTATCTGCTGGAGAATGAGCTGGCGCAGGAAATACGGATTGCCGATAAGACCCCTCCCCAGATGGCCTGGCTGAACGAGGAGCAGGCGCGGATCTTCGAGAGCGAGCGAGTGGAGTTCTGCAGCGCCAACTTAATAAATGCCGGTAGGTACAATCGTTCGCGTTAGGGTGACTCGCTCTGTGGAGGATGAGAGAAAATTGTGGTGAAATATCTCTTAGGGTCACCATCAGGATTTGCTTCGATATTATTATTAAAAATTTCATTTAACTAAGTTTTTTGATCTCTAAATAAATCATTAATCCTCTTATCTATTTAAAAAAAAAGTCCCTAAAAATAACAGGAGAGACTCTTAAGAGGATTCAACTCTCCTCTCAGGTAAAAGCAAAGATCACCCATCCTTTTCCCCTCAGTAGAAGCGAGCCACCCTAATGCAGTTGCACCTCTAAACAGGTTCTAGAACTCTCCTCTTTGTGTTATTGCAGCCTCTTGCAAGGCAGCCTTCGCACCACACCCCACGACAGGAAGGGCTTGGGACATTGTCATCAACTGTGCGGCCGAGACGCGTGCCAACCAGGATGATGCTGTCTACAAGGAGGGGATCCTGAAGCTGAGTGTAAACTGTGCCAATGAGGCATCCGCGCAGCGTGTGCGGCGATACGTGGAGCTCAGCTCCGGATGTGTGAACAGCAGCGAGAAGACACCACTGAAAGAGGACTGCAAGCTGGAGCCTTGGACGGGCGTGGCCCGACAGAAGCTCAAGGTGGAGAAGGAGCTGGCGAACATGGACAATCTCAGCTACACGGTCATCCGCTTGCCCGTGGTCTATGGAATTGGCGATAAGCGCTACTTGAGTGAGTTGTTCGTAATCGTCGTCGTCATTGATAGCCGATAATTGATGTAATTGTCAGACGGGCGAAACCCGAGCTAATGACCACCACCCCATCATCCATTCCGTTTCGTTCACAGTGCCGCGCATTATAATCGCTGCCATTTACAAATACCTCAACGAGACAATGAAGCTGCTGTGGAACGATGCCATGCGTCTGAATACGGTGCACGTTTCGGATGTGTGTGCCGCCATTTGGCAATTGGCGCAGAGCCCCAAGACCGCCGGGCAGGTGTACAATATTGTCGATGATTCAGCTTCGACGCAGGGCAGCATTAGCAACCTGTTGGTGGATATTTTCGACATCAATGTGGACTATTTTGGCATTGTCATGTCGAATTTGACTAAGGTAAGGTACTAGGAATATCACTGGGCAACTATAGGCATAAATATATAGCTTAGCGTTTCGTTTAATTGACTACTTGACTATCCAAACATTCCTTGTATAGAACTTGCAACCATCGTCATATATTTGCAGAAAGTTAAGTAGTCATCATAGTTAAGATTGTGCATCAACAAAACTTATAATTAAATTATTCAGATTGGGTATCTTCGTCAAAATAATGATTAAAGTATTTAAGCCAGTTGTCGGCACTAATTTCTACTGGAAATTGCCTTAAGCATGCACTGTATATGTATATGCCTTCGGCATGCGTCTTCGGCATGCGTCTTCGGCTTGCTTTTTGCATGTAATGCAGTACTATTAGGCTCTTTTTCACTATTTTTGCCGTCCACTGATTTAATTACATCAAAACCTTGCTCTGCATTACATAGGGTAACCAACTTAAAGCCTACTAATTATTCAATTCGTTCTTTTGTGCTAGCTTTATCCCACGGACACCGTTGGCGAGATCAACGACAAGCATATGGCACCCTGGGCCGAGATTTGCCAGCGTAATGGCATTGACAACACCCCGCTGACACCCTACCTCGACGAGGAGCAGCTCCATCACAAGCACCTCTACTTGGACAACACGAAACTGAAAGACTTTGGTTACGTGCTGCAGCATCCGAAACTGACGCGGGAGCTGCTCATGGAGATGATTAACGACTATGTGAAGCAGGAGTTGTTTCCCAAGTCTTTGGTTCTTTGATACGCCACCACTCCTCCCTTTCGTGGGGTTGCACCAAGTTGACACGCACTAAGATCCGGAGACTTTTATACCCTGTAGTAGTTAGTAAGCAGAAAAGTTAGTTTTTAAACGATTATTCCTCTTCCAATTTGTATACGATACGGACACACATGTACGCTGTGCTGTATCTCTCGGTCTTTTGCCACAAAAGTGTACTTATAGTATTATATAGAACCCATATACATTTATATTTTTGAAACATTCCCATTGATCGACCCGACAATGTATACTCGTAGTTACATATATCAATCAGACTCAATACATCATTGTGATCAGCTAAGTGGCCAACTCCCAATTGACAATTATACTTGCACTTGTTTAGAGTTTAGATTTGTGTATATTTGATTATTTTAAATGTTACAGCAACGGAGCGATCGTACGATAAACGTTACTGTGACTTGACGGTACGAGACGTTGCGATACATAATTGAAAATGCAATTGCTTCACTTTTAGACGCTCAATTATCTTAAAAATTAGAGAAATCAACAATAATAAGCTCGCAACTTGTTCAACTTAATAAGAAACACGGGCGAAAGTTGGTTTTGTTTTGTTAAAAAGAGTAATTCCAGCGGCCAGCTCCAGTTGCCGTAGAATTACGTGTCTTGCATATCGGTTTTGTGACATTTTCCTCTACATAAGACGGCGGTGCATGGAGCAGTAGCAATAGTTATGCTCTTGAGTTCTTCGATTGCTTAATTAACTAGTTAAGAGTCTGGGGGCTAATCATCAGCACACTCGCTTAGAAGGCCAGGCCGGCATCGCGGTATGTGGTGAAGATCTTCTCGATGGAGTTGACATAGGCAGCGGTTCTGAGGTCCAATCCCAGGTTGTACTTCATGGCCGTCTTCATGATGGCGCGCGCCGAACGCTCCATGGTGTAGTCCAGGCCGGAGTGCACGATATCCTTCTCGGAGGCGCCGGAGATGCGCTTCTGGAACGACTCGGAGGGGGTCACGGGGATGCGACCGCCAACGCGGCCGAAGCGACGCTCCAGGGACTCTTGCACGGATTCTGCAGGGAGACAGAGCGGAGTAGGGAAAACAAGAACGAACAAAGCAATTAGTTGAGAGTGCCAGACATGCTTCCAGGATAACGGATACATATAGATTACAAGAACTACAGAGATTAGTGTTAGAGAATCTGCAGGAATGCAGGTTGTTTAAAGTTCGGATTTCTGGGTTCCATATATTAGTTATTCAATGATATTGAGATGATAACGCACAAAGAAATTAAACATAATAGATACAAGTACAGAACATAACAGACAAGAACTAAATCAAAGCTTTGGGACTAACTACAATAATGGTTCAGGGTTACAAATGTGTCTTTTTTACTGATGTTCTTTGTAAATATGAACAATTACTCGGTTTTGGTTTGGGATTGATAAATGGGTGGAAAGGAAACGAAAAGAGTTATTAATAATAAAATGTACCGTCATTAATGATTCTTTCAATTGACTGTTGGACTGAGGCTACAGTTGGCGATAGAGAAACGGAAAAAGAAGAAGAATAAACAACGAATTACTTAGATGATACTTCACAAAATTAAATCCTAGAGTTTGGTTTGGTGTCGGTGGAAAGGTTCGAAAGGTATAGAGAAAGATAATCGAAATTTGGAACAAGGAGAACCAAGTTAAAGATCTGAATCAATTTCTGGGAAGAGCAAATGCTGGACAGAGCAAGCGCTATTCTTTGTTTCGGGTTTCGTATTTTCTAAATCATAATAATTAGCATAAGAATTAATTCCATAAACCGATTAATGAAATGGCATGAGATCAATGAGCCGAAAAAAAGATAGATAGATAGATAGAGAAATAGATAGAGAGAGATGAGGAGCAAGTGCCAGAACTTACCGAGCAGGTGGTAGTTGGACTCGCGCTCATACTTGAAGGTCAAGCGACCGTACGAGACATGGTTCAGGTTCTTCAGCCACTCGAAGAAGGACACGGTGACACCACCGGCATTGATGTACAGATCGGGGATGACCAGGATGTTGCGTTCAATCAGGATCTTGTCGGCAGCAGGGGTGGTAGGTCCGTTGGCAGCCTCGGCAATGATCTAATAGTTAGAAAACGTTTAAGGATTATATATTTTCCCATTATTTGTATGATTTGTAAAGAAAAACAAAAGGTTTCTTACCTTAGCTTGGATTCGGTTGGCATTCTCGCTGGTGATGACCTTCTCGACGGCAGCTGGAATGAAGATGTCGCACTTCTCGAACATGAGGTTCTCGCCCTCGTAGGGCTTGGCGTTCTGGTAGCCCACAATGGTGCCGTGCTCGTTCTTGTAGTCCTCAAGCAGCTTGGGGTCAATGCCCTCCGGGTTGAACAGGGTGCCGTCATGCTCGATCACACCGATGCAGGTGGCGCCGGCGCGGGTCAGGTAGCGGGTGGTGTGCAGGCCCACATTACCGAAACCCTGGACGATGAAGGTCTTGCCGCCCCAGCCGGGAGTGGTGCCTATAAATGAGGATTGATTATGAGACCAATAAAGTTACTAAAAGAGGCTAAGCATACTCACCGATCTGGCTCATGTAGTTGGCCTCGTTGATGAAGTTCTCCAGGCCGTGGAAGACACCGCGACCGGTGGCCGAGACACGTCCGTGGATGCCGCCCTGGTTGATGGGCTTGCCGGTGACACAGGCATGGGCATTAATGTCCAGATGGCCGATGGTCTTGGCATAGGTATCGGCGATCCAGGACATCTCACGCTCGCCAGTGCCCATATCGGGGGCTGGTACATCAACGCCGGGTCCAATGAAGCCCTTCTTGGCCAACTCAAGGGTGAAGCGGCGGGTGATCTTCTCTAGCTCGTGCTCGGAGTACTCCTTGGGGTTGATCTTCAGGCCGGCCTTGGCGCCGCCGAATGGCACATCAACGCAGGCGCACTTAAAGGTCATAAGGGCGGACAGGGCTTTGACCTCATCGCGTGACACGTCCAACGAGAAGCGGATACCTGCGGAGTGAACGGGAGGAGGGAGGAAAGGTTGCATAAGTACATTACGTATACGACAGGTGTACAGAACTGGGCGACGACCTTGATGCAGCAGCTTTCATTTTTGGCCTACATCCAACGGACGATTGCCAGAAATAGACGGAAACTACACGAATTCCTCGCTGAAAGCAAGAGTTTTCCTCGAATCGATGAGACATACAGCATTTTCTGGCTGACTTTTTCGAGCACGTGAGAGCCCTCAAGAAAATCGCTGCATCTGGCACAGAAGTGGGGAAACCTTCCCACTTCCACCGATGGCGCAACAGTCACAAGAACAAGACCTATAAAACCTTATCTTTATTTGCCTGGCACATTTAATTCTGTTGATATCTTTAGGGAAGTTAAGATTAGATAACTTGTGTTTGTGGCGTGTAATTCGAATTTAATAAGCATTGTTTCATTGTAAAAACCCGAAAGATCAAAGTATACCTTGTTTATGGATCGATATATGGTACTTTATGGTGAGGAACAAGTTCCACCTGATCGCTTTTTAGGTAGACTTCAAAGAATTAACGATTTCCCCATTCGCGAGACGAGCCCCCCAAGAAAACAAGACTATAAAATACAAATCAGCTTAGTTCTTTCGATTAAACTTTATGCTGTGTGTTGCTAAGCCGAAAATAACAATATCATGGTTATTCCCTCTCGAAATGAGTTTTGGCTTTATCAACTGTATTGTGTGAATATTCGATGGAGCTTGGTAACTGGAATCTATAAACAAAAACACGCTGAGCACACGAATTTGCAAATTACAAATCATTGCGCTTTCAGAACTGACTGGGATTTATTTTTAGTACATTGTTTTGCACTAAACTGCCTGGGTTTATATGGTAGTTTTCCATGCCTAAAATGTAAACAATATAAAAATAGCTTGCCTTGGTGTGTTTTTTAAATTTATTAGCTTTTACGATTAACGAAAGAACTTGTTTTTCTTCAAGATAAAATACCAAATTATTATGGGAGATAAAGCAGGGAAGACATCTATGTTTTTTCAGGTAAACATCACAAAATAGATATTCAGAAAATCTCTTTCACTTTTCAAATAAATAAATGAAATATTTCTAGATTAGTATAGTTATATAGAATATAGATTTTTATTTATTAAGCTCAAATCTTTCTTACAACCCCTTACTATTAAACATAGAACAGTTTCTTGACTTAAATATCATCATAGAAGGAAAGTATCGGGTATCTTCGAGTCGGAACTGAGTAGTTCTGGTTTTCAGGAGATTGAGCTGAGCCGGCAAATGAAATCGAACCAAACTTCGAGTCAGAGGCGTGCCGGGAATGGGTGCCTCTGCTGACTTGACTGTACCCCAACCGCTTGACGACAGCGATGACGACGACGCCCTCTCTATTTCTTTTCGCTTATGTTTACCATAAAAAACACAAAAAATACAAAAACAGCCGAGTGGAGAACAAAAACAGCAAGCGGCAAAAATGTGAAATGCCAGAGGTCCGGCGGCAACCGCCTTTATCAGGCAACTTGTTTTCGTTTTCGTATTTTTCGGCTAGAAGCATTTGAAAACTAATAAAAAAAAAACTAGAGAAATATACAGAAAATGAATCTATTAATGTCGGCATATAGTGCTGGTTCAGGCGCTTATACAATCAGTGTGCGATAACAACACATTTGGGGGGCTCGATCGTGTGTATATGGCCACGTCTATATGTCTATATATATCCCCATTGGCAACAGGCGGCGCGATCTTTCTTTCGGCTAGGCCAAACCGGTTACCTCAGCCGGTGGTCAGCTGACCAGAAAATTCTGCGCCATATGATTAGAATGCCGAGTGCAAACGCTGCGAAGTATTTCCTCCAAATGGGCCCTGATGCCAGCCAAGATCCCCCTATCTCTATGTTGGGATAAGATACGCCCGAACCAAAGATATGGACGGAAGTGACGCATCTGTGTGTGGAGGAACGCACCCCCAGCTGAGCATCAGGCGATCGTGATCAAGAACTTATCAACCTATCCAAACTAGATATGGCTCTTTAGAGGTAAGGCCTGGTCACTTGAGCAAAACACGATTGACACAGATTTGCATATAGTAGGGGCCGAGTTTTCGAGTACAGCTCTCGAGGGAAACGCGTTTGTCAATAAGATAACTGCCAAGTACTTGTGGAAAATGCTATTTACTCGACGATGTGTGTGCATGTGTGCTCATACTTGTCGTGACAACTGTGCGTATTTACATATAAAGCGGCGATAGGGCGGCTTTTCACTATCAGTACCCTGTTGAACTGTCCCCCTCCCCGAGTCTTTATAATTTGCTGATTTCCCTTAGGAGTGGAATCCAGGGCTTGTTCATCCATTTATGATGACTTGTTGTGGGGCAATTAAGATGCGATTCAGTTCAGTGGCATAGAAAGTACACAATAGACCAGATCGAATCAGTTTTGAGGCCCCCATCAAAGCCCCCTATGAAGTACAGTGGGCATGTGACTCATATTCCCGCTTTAATGTGTATTTTTTCGGCACAACGTGACTGTCACGTGAACAAAAGCCCAGATCTGACGGATCAGACACCCCGAAAGCAAATTGAAACCAGTTTTTCAGACGCACACAAACAGCTTTCAGAATGAAACAAAACGAAACGAAGTTCGCGGCGAGGCGGCGTTCAAAAAGGCAATTTAGGCGAAATTCAAGAGCGAGCCGGGGTCTGAATGTGCGCAGAATGTATTAAACAATTAACAGTTAACTGGCAGATGCATCAGAGGGAATTAGCATTAATTAGAGCGCGGACAGCCCCAAAATGGTAGCCATTAAACAATGCCATCCAGTGTACTAAGTAAATAAACAAACTAGCCAGCTCTTAGCACCTCCAAAATAGAGCCAGAGTCATATTTAAGTGAATCATTAACAAGAGTCTCTTAGTAACAGTCTATTTACAAGCAGTATGGGACAACTCCAAGACCACATGATCGGCGAAATCGAAAACAAGATCGTAAAGGCCGATCAAGGGAGCGTGGCCATAATCGTAAACAACAAATATTAGGGGCATGGCATTTTTTTCGGCTGTTTTTGTTTTTCCTATTTTTGCGCATAGCCAAGGTCAGAAGATAAGACTCAAGTATTTTTCACTATTTTTTTGGCACTTGATAAACCCTGAACTGGTTCTATAATTAATTATGCGAGACACCCTACAGAACACTGAGTTTCGGAACAAACAATTCCCACCTGACAACAAGGGGGGCGTTACTTTATGTTATTTTTCTGGCCCCACTGTTCAACGACTTCGGCTGTTCCCATTTCAATTAGAAAGCAAAACAATATGCACAGAAGCACAAGCAGAAAAGTTCATTAAAAATAGCACCCAGCCAAGCCAAAGGAAACACACAAAACAAACTACCGAGAGAGCGAGCGAGAGCAAACATCGGAATGAATCGAAATAAATTTGCCAGCTCTAAAATATTATAAAAATGTACGAAAAACAAGACGACTGGCCGAGACATCTGTTTCTATTTTTTTAGGGAAAGGTGCCACTGGCACACTTGAAGGGCTTGGAAATCAAATGAAGACACGTGTAACCGGGGCCCATCCCTTATGCAATCCCAAGAAAAGGAGGCAATAACCGCCCAGTGGGGGCCGGTCGTAATAACGTAAACAAACCAGGCGGCAGAAACATGCGCACAGCAAGGGGAGAGGGTGCTCCCGGTTACATAACTCAGAAAAGGCAAGACATAATGGGCAGAAAAGCCGAAGGAAAATCGATTTTGCAACGAGCACCAACTGGTGTTCCAGGGGAAATGGAAATGGGGTTTAATTCTACAAATTTTGAGCCTGAGAATGTAGTATTATTGTCTGGGGATATGGTACTAATTGGTTTAGAAAAAAGGTTGTAAATGGAAGAACTTTTAGAGAATAAAAAAAACAAAAACTACTCCTCTTCAATATAAATAATTATGTAAAAATTTCTGCCAAAAGGGGACTTCCCTTCCACATATCACACTGCTAGACACAGAGCATTTCTTGGGGACTTCCCCCACCGAATTTTGAATGAATTATAAACCTTTTTAAAGTACTTGCCTCCCTTGGTCGGCGTCTTGTGGGTGCTGTGCTGGGCCCTGTAGCCGGTGATCATCTCGTAGTTGCCGGCATCGCGGCGCAGGGGGAAGGCGATCTCGATGATGTGGTCGCAGGGCTGCATCAGCATGAGGATGCCCTTCACCTTCTGCTTCTTCTCGTCGCGGGTCAGCTTGCCCTTCATGTCGTCCACCAGCGACTCCTCGGCGATCTGGCAACCGCGGTGGAAGAAGTACTCGACCATGTCGAAGAAGCGCGGATCCTTGGCAGTGGGCACATCCTTGAGACGGTCGGGAATCTGGTGCTCGGAGGCATAGCCACGCGAGTGCATCACTGCGGTGGGCAGGGCCTTGGCCAGCGTCGTCAGCTCCTGCTGGCGCATGGCGCCCTGGCGGGCCAGACTCTTCAGGTGATACATGCTGGTTTTCTGGGTTCTAAATTGGTTCCTCCTGCTATCTGCTGTGTTGGCTCCGCTGCTCAACAACCGCTCACTACTCGACGCCGCACCGAATTGAACGTTTTCGGCCTTTTTCTCGCCATTTCTTACATTTCCCCTCGCCCTGCGCCGACGTCGCCGGAGCTTTTGGCCGCTCCGGAAGAGAACTTTGTCGCGGCGCCGCTCATTAAGCTTGAGAGCAGGGTTGTCAACTGTTTGAAGAATACGGCGCAACACTTTAATAGATATTTTATTTTATTCTGTGCTTTTATTTAGAAAATATCTCGGCCTAAAATTCTTCCGGCTAAAGGCAAAGACCTTATCGATGATATACAGCTGTTTCTAAAGATAAATCGATAATTCGACAGTACCAATTGCAAGTATGCTTAAAAGCTTCGCAAGTGCCCGATTGGAACGCCGAGTAGCGGATATTCGTTGCCAGGGAGAGATTAGGAGGCGGTAAATGTTATCGGCCTGCGTTCACGTTTTTCTTTGACACGCTGATTGGACGAGGATTTATTATCTGGAGCAGAGGGTCGTATGTTGGTAATTGATATGGTACTTATAAAGGTGTTGCTTAATAGCGAAACACCAAAAAACAATAAATTGTATATTTGGTATAAGATCGGTTATATTTTCTTGAACGAATTCTGTTCTGGTTCTATTTCTATATAATTCCAATAAAATCTTTAATTATGTTTTGATTTGTATAATGTTTGTAATAATTATTTTTATCTATGACAAATATTCTCTAATAACATTTATAAATGCAGTCAGAATATCATTAAATAAGGACTAAGCTGAATAAAATTCATCAACCATCAATAAGATCTTCTGAAGAAGTTCAAGTTCTTTCCAATTCAAATTTCGATAGTCTTCATCGATCTTTCAGTGTTGGCTAAGTTTTTTGCAGATAGCTTTCAGGCAGTACTGGAAAGCGCTTGTATTAAGCCCAATTTTATCCCAAAGCGCGGAACCAGTTCCCAACGGCCAACGGAAATTCAAAAACCAGCTTAAAGTTGACTTAAAAACAAACAAAATCTTGTGGACTATATTTGAAGAGATAATTATAAACGAACTTATGCGTGTACGGTGCTATTTCGCTCGTGGTAAATATTGCTAAGCGAGGAGCGAATGAACGCGTCGCTGCGCTCCACAAAGCCATCCAAATGAGACCACAGGAACCAGAAGAGCAGGCCCCAGAAGAGCACCTTGCTCACCCAGTCCAGGATGTAGAGGCGCCGCAGCACTTTGCGGGCTTGTGGCAGGGTGGCCTCGCTCTCGCCCAGAATGTAGGTGCGCATGCCCACGATGTAGTTGCTGATGTACGTCTCCCAGTTTACTTGCCCCACTGAGGTGTCGAATAGGTCCTGGTCGACGGCGTTTAGCTGGCTGCTCATCTCCTGGAACCGTTCGTTCCGGAACTCCCACTCCTTCGTTGTGTAGTATTGCAGCAGCTTCAGCCCCATGGACACCTTGCGCTGCACGTTCACCAAGCTGGAAGGGAGGAATTAGGGGTTAATACTCCCAGTTAACTTATCTTTAAAGTCCACTTACAATGGTTTATGACCGAAGATGAGGAGCCAGAAGTCGATGAAGTAGGCGGGCAGATAGTGGAAGAAGATCACGCAGAAGAGGTGATGGTAGTAGTTCTTCTTGATCGATCCGCCCGGATACCACAGGGCAAAGCTCAGCGGGGTCTTGTAGAAGAAGCGACGCCCCGTCTCGATGCTGTCGCCCCAGGACATGAGGGCCTTGCTGGAAATGCACAGATTGCAGAACTCCACTCCAGCCTGCTTGTCACCCTTCGTCTGGCTGGCCTTGCCGCGCTGATAGCCGCACAGGATCATCCCGTTGATGGCCTTGTCCACCGGTATCACAGTGGAGGCGTATTCCGGGTTGCAATGCATCGATCGGATCACACCGCGTGCGGCGCCGATCATTAGGCCAGTGGGTCCGTTCACTCCCTCAATCCAGCCGGGCAACGGCTCGTGGATGGCCGCCGTCACTGTAAATTATTTTTTGGCGTTGTTAACAAAGCAATAACCGGGCCAGATACCAGGCTGCTTACCGATCGAGGGCCGTGTGATGATTATGGGCAGCTTACCGCTGTATCTGCAAATTAAATCTTCCGACAGCGCCTTGCTGTAAGCGTACGTGTTCGGCAAGCCGTTTAACAATCTGGAAAAGAAGTCAATGGAACTGGTTATTAGGTGCCAAGAAACAAGGAAAGTGAGTAGTTATTTAAATTAATTGTATTGGGTTCTTTAAAGGATTCTCCTTGGAATAAATCAACAATTACGGCAACACACTATATGCATCGCCTTTTTAATTTCTTTTTTTGCTATCGAAGAGAGTTACTAATTCGTTAAATGGAAGAATCTATATTTGTTATAAAAAAGCACCTACTTGGGTGTAATTTCCGCCAGTGCAGCATCGTCCATCGTCTCCACCATCTCGATGATGGAGAATGGGTTCTGTGGGGCCGGGTAGGCGCGCTCCTCCAGCACACTCTCGTTGCACTGGCAGTACGAGGTGGACACATGGACCAGCGCCTGCAGGTGGCTCATTCGCTCGGCCAGGCGCAGCACCTTCAGGGTACCCACCACGTTCATCATGACCATCGGCCGCAGTGGCTGGTCGAAGCGCACGTTGGCCGCACAGTGGAACAGCACCTCGACGTTGGAGGCGAGTGTGTTGGTGTCATTGGCGCTCAGGCCAAGGTCCGGCTCCAGCAGATCGCCCTTTACCACGCGCACCTTGTCCACGATGTCGGGATTCTTCTCCAGCAGCTTGCTAAAGATCTGCAATGGTCAATGGTTCGTTGTGGGTTAGGATTCGGGGGGCGGCATCGCAAGAGGGCGTCATTAGTCAAGTGTCATGGCGTTTGGAATTGCAGCTCTTAGTCAGAGTCAGAGTCGGAGGCTTCGGATTCGGACTACGTTGCGGCTGGCTAGAATCGCCTAATGGGCCATGTGGCTGACTTTAGCGCCGTCTTAACGTCCAACAATTAAGAGTCATTGTAATTTTTGGATTTTTTCAACCAATAATGATCACCTTGACTTATAAACATTATGGACGTGGACGTGGCTGTGGCCGTATCTGTGGCTGTGGCTTTGGCTGTGGCTGTGGCTGTGGCTGTGAGTGGGTCGGGTTTGATGGCTCTACGTACGTAACACCAGATTTCAGTGTGATAATTGTGGTAATTTGGCGGGAGTTTGAGTCTCCGGCGGAGGGCATGCTGGGCTGCGTCGGTTCCATTTTATGACGCATAATTATATAGAACTCGTACTCATCAAATGTGCGAGTGCGTAACTTTTCGCATTTGTCAAGCTTGGAAATTTGAAGTGGAAATTATGGCTATCGGTCGTTGGGCAAGGTCAGTGTAATGGCACTCGCTTATGTTTCGTGTTGGATTTTATTAGAAGGATTACAGCTTACGGCTTATGTTAAGTAATAAAGTAAGGCGACTTAGTAGAGATAGAAATTCGAGTATTGGCATTAAGTAAACATAAGTAAAAAGTATTGTCTTCCTTAAGAGATTTTTATTAGAAAGAACATATAAAAAAGGCATTTAAAATTATAAGAAGACGTAGCATTGATATAACAAACTTTAAAGTTAACAGAGTTTTACCAGAGGTAATATAATTTTGGAAGGCATTCGTGGAAAGTGAAACTAGAACAGGTATGGGAAATAAATTCCAGGAATAAATTTAGGAAAGTGAAACTGGAATAGGCCTGATAAATTGAATGCCTTAATCAAATATTAAAATTACCTATTTCTAAAGCAAAGAAAAAGCCAATAAAATCCATTAAAAAGCCAGAAACCTAACTAGGAAGTGCGATTCACGAGTACAGTTCAGTAAATTATGAAATTGGCTTGAGTTTATGCCAGTGCGCATCTTCATCGTGGTTTGTCTAACTAAGGCCACAATTATTTGCAAAGGTCGTTTCGCAACCCATAAGTGGTAAATTGCATTAAAAAAAAAAACCCGGAAAATCAATACTTTCTGGGGTTAACTATTGGATCTCTAGAATTGCAAAATTGCCGCAGATTATCGTTATTATTTCTAATAACCTGGCTCTAAGCCTTATCACATGACATATTCAGCTAAGATTCACTTAGAGCTTCCCAGAAGTGTCAAGAAAGGCACTCTAAGTAGATGCCAATTAAGCAGGGGCTTGGCAACTTATTTACGAGCCATAAACAATTGAAATTACAACAGTTAATAATGGAATGCATTGATTTCCGCTTCAGAGGGAGGATTGTCATTGCTAAACTCACCACACACTTGAAGTACTGCTCCTTGCGCACACTGGGATCGACTCCTTTTTTGGTGCGAATTAACAAGTAGATAACGCTCAAGTCCCCGCAACTCCGCAGGAGTTTCTCCACCAGGACCTTGCCCATAAATCCTGTGGCTCCGGTTATTAAGATGGTTTTGTTGGCATAGAACTTGGCAATCTCGGACTCGCCGGATTCGGCTTCGCTCCTCAGTATGTCCATGGTTTATCAGCGATCTGCAGTTGGGAAAAAATGGTTTAACAAATATATAAAGACTAATTGCTAATTTTGTAGTATTTTTGTATTTATAAAGAATTATTCTTCAACATTCAAGACGTAAGTAAGTAATTAAGTGTTAATGTCCGCTTTATTGTAAGTACATAATTATAGTTAGTTGATGTATCATCGACCGATTGTATAAAGCAAAGACCGGAACAGAGGGTAAGCCTCTCCAAGTACTTGAAAATAATTGCCCTTATTAAAGAATAAAATACTAAAATGTTTTATGATCAAAAATTTCCTGCTAATAATAATAAGCCTATACCTTTGCCATCTTAAGGGCCAACTAAGCCTGACTAAATTTACCAAAAGGAAGCGACAACGAGATGGCGTTGAAAACCTTTTTGTTTTCAAGATCACGCTGTTGGCCATTTGTTTGTCTAACCTACTCCGGCCAAGATTCTTGTTCAATGTCAGCGCCGGATACTGATGAAACGCTATGCCACAGCCGGGCAGGCAGACCACAGTGGACAGCAGTAATGTTGACCAACCGCGTGTAATTGCCGTGGCCAATTGGGATTGGGATTTTCGGAGTCGGCTCCCCATTCCCCGTTGCCCGGGTGAAGTGCCCATGCCCGCGCCCTCGCTGCTTCACCGCTTCCCATCACACCTCTCACATCATCATCATCACCACCATCACCATCTGTTTATGTTGGTAAACACAAGCGACAAGTTTAAAGACCTGTTAGCGGCCACCGTTTGTGTGTTTGCCTATCACATTTGGAAAGTGTTTGCGCCGCAATGGGTTAATGTCTGTCTTATTGCTTTATTTTGTGTGTATATTTTTCGGTGCTTTTAATTTTAGGTCCCTGGTGTGTGCCTTAGTCTTGGGCAATCCGGGTGCGAGGGTGGCAGTCCAAGCAATTAGCCAAGTGCGACTGGCTGGGGTCAGAGTGTAGTGTTTGCTCCATGCATCCATGCCTCTGCATTGCACTCTCGTCTTATGGCCATTTTAATTAAAGTGTTCAGGGTTTTTAATGCAAAAAGTTAAGCACCTCTTCTCTTATATGTTACAGTATTACATATTTGGGGCCTCTGTTATGTGGTCTTTCAGGGGAAAATAGTAAAAGGTTTAGTATAGAAAGCACAAGAGTTGGGTGAGAATTTCGTTGGAATAAAATGCTATGAGGAAACCCCGGAATAAATAAAGGAAAATATTTTAAAAGAGTATTTTACAAGGGGGTTTCCCTTACAGAATATGCTATTTTGCAATGAACTGACCGCAAGCATCTTATTGTTATCCCCTGATATTGATTGATTCAGAAATTATAGCAAATCGTTTGCTTAGAGTGAATTATGCATTTTTAATTGTACACCTGTGTTCTAACAGCTTATAAAAACAATTTATGCATTTATCATAAGCTAAAGGTAAGACGCTGAATAAATAAATTCTCTATTTTGGTTACATTACATATTAAATAGCAAAAAGTGCCAACTAACTTTGCTTTTCATTTAAAAAGTATTAAATTAAAATGCTACACAGTATTACGACATTTATAAGCTCAAAACCATTTAAAGAGGAGTTTCTCTTATTTAATATACACTTTTGAAAGCCTTTATCAGTTATATTTCCCAATGGCTAGATTATTTAGTGTAACCAATCTAAAAGGCCTTCGATTACACAGGAAATGTTTCCTTGAACACGCGGAATTTCGCAAAAGCTTTTGCATTATTCATGAGCCCAAATACACAGAGTTATTTCCTTTGGCGTCCATTCATTTTCCTTGATTTCGTTTCTTGCGCAGGCCAAACAAAAGACTTAAGACACAAACTTGCAAGCAACTCCGACTATGTGATTCTGATGCTTGCACTCGCTTCCATTTTCATTGAATTAGATTTTCATAAGCGTGTCATTGTTAGAGTCGGAGTTTCTCCGCTGAGGCACACACACACCACACACACAGGGTGCACACCACTTCACGCCTCCTTTTCGAACGAATTTTATCACGTAACGCGCGAGGCACGCAATTATGACATTCGCACACTTTTCGCTTGCAACTACAATTATTTACTTTGGATATCTTTCGCTATTTCGGCGTGAATTGCAAGGGTAAACGCACACACAAAACACACACACTGGGCCAAAGGTCACATAGGGGGGGGGGCCATTTAAGATGGCCTTTTGGGCGCCTATTAGCACCTCGCTCCCAGGCACAACTCACTTCTCAGGTGTTTGTTTGGTGACGGTGACTGGCGAATCTTTGCGTGGAGTGGCGTGTCGTCGGGAGGAGGAGAGTGATGTTGGCGGTCTCGAATTGATTCGGTTGAAAACTCAGCGGCAACTGAATTGAAAGCGGGCAATTGGCTTGAAGTTATACTCGGGCTCAAAAGGAAACTCGGCTCTGCTGCTGCCGGCGCAGCGTCGCGTCGCTGCTCAGCCAGCACACACACACACTGGACTGGTGTTCTGTGAACGTGAGCGCGGACAGGTGTGTTCGTGCGTCTGCTTTCCGGGTTGCAGTTAGCCGTAAGATGAGCCCCAAACGATGGGCCTATAAAACCCACAAAAAATAAAAGAAATCACTGACCATTACACTCGAATTGGAGCCCATTAAACGGCACTTAAAGCTCTCCAAGTCGAGCAAGGGCAGTGCTAATGGCTCCCGGGCCCCAAGACGGCCTGGCAACCCTAGCCAAAGTCCAAAACAAAAATTCCCCCTGCAAAAATAAAAAAGGAGCCCGATCACTCCAAGGCCAGCCACTTGAGGTGGCCCTAAAAACTGCATGTCATCCATGGCAGCGAAACAGATGCATGTACACAGTGGAGCTCCTGAAGTCGAGGTGCAAGCACAGCTCTTCTAGGACAACAAAGAATATATTCTATATATTCAGTTCGATCGAAAGTTCCCTATTCTAATTATAGGAAGATCACAGCCTCCAATCTTCAGATGATATTTAATGTTATAAGTTAATTTATGTATATAATTGAATTAATAATCTATTTTCTCTAGTTAGTTATGATATTATTAAATATATAACACAAAATATAGTAAATAAGCAAGAAGGAATGCTTTATATAACGTACAACAATATATTATATATATCGGGTATTGACTAACCCTCTTAATAAGTTCTATATCCAGGTTTTTGTTAAAATCTTAATTATTTAATTAAATAATAGAGGCATGTTTTGGAATCTCTACTGTACTAAAAATTCAGACATACCACACACCAGCGCGAATTTGCGAGCTTAAGTGCATTCATGCAATTTTCGGCTGTAGAAGAGATTTTTTTCCGCTCGGGGAACCTGATCCACGGCTGCTGCCAGCGGTGATAATGGCCAGGCAAAAAAAGTTGTCCCGTCAGGTGAGTTGGTTAGCTGGTCCAACAGTTGGAGGAGGAGAAGGCACAGGATCGCCTGGGGATTTCACAATCTGGTAAACAACAAAGCCCAAAGATGTCGTGATGAGACGACCTTGAAATGTGGTTCAGTACCGATTCAGCATCGTCTCCGTTACGTTTTTGCCTGGTTTGTTGGCCTATGGGCCTTGCGGTTAATAACATGCTTCACACAGCACCATTTCATTTCCCTTTCCTTTGATGACATAATTTGTTTTGGCGGCTCCAACCAGAGCTCTGGGCGAACGCCCCTGATGGCCCTCAAAATTCGTAGTTCCCCTCTAATTGATTCTGTAAACGCGACAGAACCGAGAAAACTGTCTCGTCGCCTAGCTCAGCGTCTCGTTTTCGAGCTTCCCAGCTCCCGGCAGGGCTCTCTGCTTCCAATCAAGTGGAATAGGCCTAATCACACGCGTAGCTAACCATCTGAAAACTGCCATGAATTGGTCGTTGGCATTTGTCTCTTGGAGGTGTGTTGAAACTCCTCTAGAGTCTCGAGTCTCAGCAGAATCCTGTTTGGTCCCAGCTGGCTATAAAGCCAATCCTACTCGGTAAAGTGCATAGTTACAATGGGAATATAAGGTGACCTATGACCTTTCGAACTTTTCTGTGAGTTCCTATCTAGACGCGAAGACTTGTTTATAAATTAAGGTTTTTCATTTGAGGTTTGTGTAAAAAAAATACAGAAATTAACTGAAATGTATTATTAAAGCCATTAGTAATGTCAGAATTTAAACAATATATGTATATTTGCTCTATGAAGATGTGTAAATTGACCTGCTTAAATAAAAAAAAAAAACACAATTTAAGTTATATTTATTAATAGTTACAAAACACGTAAATGTTTTTGTTTTCCTTTTAAAATAAGTGTGTGAATTAAGCTACAACACTTATCTAATTGTTTACTTATTAGGAAATGTGATGAAATTGATTAGAATAGATGATCTGATTGAGGAAAATTTCCTGACTAATTGTCGGTGTTTTTTATTTCCACAATTTCTGTGAAAACCCGTGGGGTCATCTTCATAAGTTTTTGGTTATTTATTTGTTTCTGTTTCTTAGAATAAACCCTACTCTTTAAGTCTTAAGTTCCGAAAATTGTGATATCTGCCTGGCAATTCCTTACCGATTACTCACCTCTGGTATTCTGTAACTACAGTCCTACTTGTGTCTTAAATTACACCTTCACTCTCCTTTATTACATTTCGATTGTGTGCATTTCCGATGAATAATCCGGCAATTATAAACTGGTTGGCTTTAGTACACACATCTGCAGCGTGCATTCAATCAGTTGCGGGTCATTATGCAATTTATTTTTTAGCAATTGATTACTTCGAGAGGGGGCTGGAGTCTGCGAGTTTTGGACGTAATAAAATGGATTTGCAAGAGTTTAACCCTCCTGGCCCCATGCTGGTCTAATCGGGATTGAGCGGGCCAGTCGCCAGTTGCCCGTAAATCAAACATAAATTGCAAATCAGTAGTCGGGCTCGGGTGCTGACTAGCCGGCACAGGCGCTACTGGATGCTGTGAAAACACTCAATATTTGCTATTTGTTCGAGATTCGATTAACAGCTAAGTAGAACACACACAAAGGCTTGACCCGAGTCAACAGAGTAGCAGCTCACACACTCACTGTACTCACAACAATGTGTGTTGGTGTGCTGCACATTCCTGAAACGCATATCGATTGCTATTATAAATTAAGCTATTGAATTCTTGGGAGAAGGGATTGGGTGGCGGGAAACAGGAAGAAGGTATTCGATTTGAGCTATAGCAGAGACTTGATTTATTAAGCTTATAGCTCAGGGATTATTACATGAATGTATTTATTTGGTAAATATAAACTAACGTGTTAAGAAAATTAAATATTAGTTCAAATATTATGAATAAGAAATAATAAAAATAATAGAGAATATCATATTAAATTGTCCAATGCAATCAGCAGGCTTGGATATACATTAGTTTCTAGAGGAAGTCTAGACCCCCTTGGGAATTCTAGAGTAACGCATGTGTTTAGATATTCGATGCACGAAATTTGCTAGTGTGATTTGATTTATCACAATAATAATAAACATAAAACAGATACAGATGCCAGACATTTTCTATGTCTAGAAGCAGAAGCCTTTTTGGCCTAGAGGTCAGCTATGATTAGATACCGAGATCCCAAGAAGTTCTACTCTATAACTATATAAATATAAACATATGTATATTTTAAACTAAATGTATAAGTCATGGTTAAATAAGAGATATCCTACAAATATGCCTCGTTTCAGTTGTTAATTTGTGCAACTCTCCAGTTTCCACATCTTAGCTACTACCAGAAATATCTGCTTGTAAAATGAACGCGTTGTGCACATATTTATATATTACAGCCTGAATAGGTTGGCTAGGCATTTCTCGTTCTGTTGTTGTTGATGTTTACGCATATATTGGCGCACGCAATATTGTCCAGGTAACCGCTGCCTTTTTCATTCACCGCAGCGTGGGCTCGGCCATAAGTTTTCCATTAAAAACAAGTACGGCGACTGCTGACGTAAAATCCAGCTAATTAGCTGGACTCACTCTCACCCTGGCTTAGGGTAAATCACTAAACCACTTTTCGCCTCGGGTTCTAGCCATATGCACATTCATGTCAGACAATTCTATTATTTATCAGTAATTTTACTAATGATTATAATTACACCAACAAGAAGAAATCGAATGCAACATTTAAATGCCTTTGGCTGTTCGATCCGATCCAAGATCTGGTTCCTGCTCTGGGACAGTTTAAGATGGAATCTACAGATTGCAGCTGATGAGAAATGATCCATTTATTGAAATAGAGCTAAGCAGCCTGTTAATTGGTGATACTTATTATATACATTTTTTTTTCAATGGGTTCAGTGGGTATATACAGTTCTGGTGAAAAATGTACATGCTTAATGGTCTCATATTAAGATAGTTAAACATTCCGTGTTTAAAATATTTTGAAAGATGTTTATTTATATATTTTATATATATTTGTAAATATTTATTTATTTATATATATATTTACTTGAGGTCTTCTTGAGAGCATAATTTGGCCAAAAATGGAATGACAGCCAAATGCCGTTTATATTCCGAGTCGCCATTAAAATCCTTATTATTTAATAATAAAATTTAAAAAATATTGAATAAAAAATTTTTGATTGATTTTTCAAAATTTTATAAGTAACCCCTTATAAAATTTTGAAAAATCAATCAAAAATCAAATCAAAAATCATTAAAATTTTCAAAAATTGAATAAAATTTTATTTTCTTGTATTTTTAAAGTTGGTATGCAGATTAATTTACCAAATAAAATCTAACAGAGAAAGGCTTTCCGATTTGAGATTAAGGCTGTTTTGGCCAAGTTATGGTTATTTTTAATTTTGATTTGTCCAAAAATTAGGATATAAAAATGCCGATTAAGTACCCATATATCCGCATACTTAAGGTCTTCTCGAGAACATAATGTGGCCGAAAATGGAAAGACAGCCAAATGCCGTTTATTCCGAATCGTCGTTAAAATCTTTATTATTTAATATTAAAATATTGAATAACAAATTTTTGGTCGAAGAATAAATAATTGCAATAAGTATATAAAATTCCAATAAATACACCTTACTCAAGCTCCAAGGTGGTTTACATCAATTAAACATTTAATTGGCGGGCGATAGGTTTGATGCCATATTAAACTGGACTAATCAATCCACTTCGCAAAGAATTTTATTAATAATTAATGCAAGGGAAGCGGAACTACATATCGCCATAATTAAAATATAATTTGAGATAGAGAGCGATTTAAACGAAGCTTTAGACGAGGGTTAAATAGTTTGACAGATTATTAGAAATTCTCAATGAAAATGAGAGGTGCTAAGTTAGTTAAGTGCACAGGCCAGCTAAGTCAAGAGATCTGAGTTATACAAGCAGCCTCCCAGCCTAGTGCTAAACGGACATCTACATTAGCCATAAATAAGACGTTAACTATTTAATTATTTATTAATCTCAGTAGTCAACAGGTTAAACATGCATTTATCATTCAGTTATTAATCAAATGATGCGTTTTTTAAATTAAATTTATTTGAATTCAATCGGTTGAAATGAATATAAAGGTCCTTGCAAAATCAGAGTACATATGGGTCTTCAATCTTAAAGTACGAAGCCAGGCTTCCTCCTTCCAGCTCCCTTTCCTTTCCCTTAGTAGCTTCGTCCGAAAAGAGTGTAGAACTTGGGCTTGTTCGTGCAGCCAGGATTGATGCACTTATCGCTCGCCGCGATGGGTGCCGGCTGGTCGAAGGGGATGCACAGCGACTTGGCACCCATGGCCGGTGCTCCAGGCTCGGCCTCGTCGCCGCGGGCACTGTCCGCCTTGATCTTGTCCTCGCAGCTAATCTCGCCGCAGAAGGGAGCCAGCAGGATGTTCTTCTGCTCGAGGAAGGCTAAGAAGTCGGCCCAGTTGGTCACGGTCTTGGTGTGACTGGTCAAATCCAGATGCGCCTTGCCCAGCATGCTCTCGTGGATCGTCTCGAGCAACGTTGAGATCTTCTTCTCAACATCGGCCAGCGGAATGGTGATCTTCTCGCCGGTATCACGGCGAACGGCCACCAATTGCTGTGCCTTCAGGTCCTTGGGACCCACCTCCAGGCGCAGCGGCACTCCCTTTAGTTCCCAGTGATTGAACTTCCAACCGGGTGAGTAGTTGTCCCTGTAGTCACCCTCGCACCTCACTCCGGCGCCGATCAGGCGCTTCTCCAGCTCCTTGCACGCATCTAGCAGCTGCGCCCGCTCGTCGTCCTTGGTGTTCACAGTTATGCCGCATGGCACAACGATGGCCTGGATGCAGGCAACATGTGGGGGCAGCACCAGGCCCTGGTTGTCCGCATGCACCATGATCATCACGCCGATGGTCCGCGTGGTTATACCCCAGGAGTTCTGGTAGACGTACTTCTTCTGCTGCGTCTCGGGGTCCTCGAACTCGATTTCGAACATTTTTGAGAAGTTTTGGCCCAGGTGATGGCTGGTTGCACCCTGGATAGCCCGTCCGGAGGCCGAGATGAAGGCCTCCACGGTGGTGGTGTAGTCACCGCCCGCGAACTTTTCCTTCTCGGTCTTGCGGCCCTTGACCACAGGAATGGCCATCAGATCGGTGTAGACCTTAGCATAAAGATCGAGAATGTCCAGCACTTCTTTGTCGGCTTCCTCCTTGGTAGCAAACGCGGTGTGTCCCTCCTGCCAGAGGAACTCGCGGGTGCGCAGGAACGGCGTTGGCTGCTTGAATTCCCAGCGCTGTAAAGGAGAGACAGCATTAGGGCCAAGTTATTTACGAATAAGTGTTACTTGTACTCACCACAACGTTATTCCACTGATTAAGACGAATGGGCAGATCCCTGTACGACTGTATCCACTTGGCGTAGGCGGGATACATGACGGTCTCGGAGGTGGGGCGCACGGCGATGGGCTCGGCCAGATCGGAGTCTCCGGACTTGGTTACCCAAGCTACCTCTGGGGCGAAGTCGGCGATGTGCTTCTTCTCCTTCTCCAGAACCGTCTTGGACACAAAGATGGGGAAATAGCACTCCTTGACGCCCATGCGCGTGATCTCGGCGTCGAACCAATTCTTAATGGCCTTCCAGATGGCAAAGGACCAGTGGCGCAGGATGTAGCAGCCGGACACATCGTAGTATTCGATCATCTCGCCTTTGGTGATCACCTGCGAATACCAGTCAGGCAGGTTACCTTCCTTAGTGGCCTCCAGACCCAATCGGGTTTGCTTCTTCACGGCACCAGAGGCATCGGCAACTGGCTCCTTCTTAGCCGGCTTGGCAGGCTTTGGTTGGGCCTCTTTAGGTGCCTTCTTGGCAGATCCTCCTCCGCCGCCACCGCCGCCTCTTCCGGCCGTAGGGAAATCGGTGCCCGTGACCTCCTTGTACTTGGCCTTGAGGGCCAGCAGCTTGGCCACCTCGGCATCGATCACATCCTTGGCCGCCTTGCTACCCTTTACCGCACGCACCTTCTCCCCTTGGGCATTGATCTCCTGAGTGAGCTCATCCTTCGCTGGCGATGCCATCTCTACGGGACTCGCCTCCTTTTTCACTACAGGTGGTTCCGCCTTAGCGTCTGGAGTCCAGTCCTTGCCACTCAGCGTCTTGTATTCCGCCTTCAAGGCCAAGAGGGTCTTAACCTCCGGTTCAATGACGTTCTTGGCCGCCTTGGCCGACTTCAATTGACGGATCTTATCGCCTTGCTCTTGGATCTTGCCCAAAACACTGGCTACGTCGCTGCCAGAATCTCCGCCAGTGAGATCTACAATGGCCACGGGAGAAGGTGCCACAGTGCCTGGCTTCCACTCCTGACCGGTAAGGGACTTGTAGTCGGTTTTCAGGGCCAGCAAAAGCTTGACTTCGGCGTCCACCAGAGATTTCTCTGATTTGGACGACTTCAGTTGACGGATCTTATCACCCTGTTGCGCGATCTTGTCCAGCAATGTGTTCACCGCACCGGCGGGAGCTGGATCCGCGTTCTTCTCCTGCTTGACCTTCAGTGGAGCAGCGGCTGCTGCTGCTGGAGGTGGAGCTGTGGTGCCAGGCTTCCAGTCGCTGCCAGTGGCCGCCTTGAAGTCTGCCTTCAACGCGAGTAGCGTCTTCACGGCAGCATCAACGGTGGCCTTATCTGCCTTAGCTGTCTTCAGTTCGCGCACCTTGTCGCCCTGGGCAGTGATTTGGCTGAGGATCTGGATCACCGAATCGTTGGCAGGAGCGGCAGTGGTAGTAGGGGCTGCAGTGGGCGGCACAGTTCCCGGTTTCCAATCCTGGCCGGTAAGAGATTTGTACTGTGTTTTCAGTTCTAGGAGCGTCTTTACGGCAGCGTCTATCTCTGGCTTGGCTGCCTTCTTTCCTTTCAGATCTCTGACCAAATCTCCCTGCTTCACGATGCTGGCATTAACCGAAGCTGCGTCGTTGGAGGAAATAGCGGGGGCGGCAGCAGGTGCAGCTGCAGGAGTTTGCCCTGGTTTCCAGTCCTTGCCAGTGGCTGCTTTGTAGTCTGCCTTCAAGGCAAGCAGCTTCTTCACCTCACTATCGACTTGATCCTTGGCTGCCTTCTTGGACTTCAGATCGCGCACCACGTCGCCTTGCTGGCCAATTTGTTTGTCCAATTCGGAAGCCCTGTCGCTGGATTTAGCAGGTGAGGATGCCTTTTTCTGCAAGATTAAAAATATATATTTTAATATAAAATTGAACACCTAAGCCTCTGCAACGTCTTCAGCGTTTTGAAACAATTTCTGGCAACGTCAGCAAGCGCGACACATGCATTATTTAAAGTTTCTTCTTCTCCTATCTCTTACAGCTAAGGAAAAGAGCCGAAAACGTTAACGATACGAACGCTTGGTGGTTCAGCAAACAACTGGTTTTGGCCCAAGCTGAAGATTGTGGCCAAGCAACTCGGCACATAATTAAGAGCAAGGGAAAGCGATAGTGAGAGCAGCCACAGGTGAGCAAAGGTAAAGAGAGCGCCTTCAATCAGCTGATTGTGCCGCTTGTATATATGTGTGTAAAACAATAAAAACAGATAAGATTGGGTTCGCTGCCAGTTAGTTGAATTTGGAATACGCTTCTCACATAAAATTATGAGTTATTTTTAAGATTAACCAGTAATTTATATTAAATATCTTTAAATGTTGCTATTTTTCAACAAATAATATAATATAATAATCTTTTCATAGATAGATAGATAGATAGATAGAAAACCAAACTCCACTCACCGTAGTCTTGGCATCCGCCGGCGCATTGATCTTCAGGCCCGAGGTGGGCACATCCTTGGTGTGTCCATCCGGAATCGAGAACAGAATAATGGGAGAGGTGACATTTGAATAGCCACTGGGCGGGGCATAGGCATTGTCCACCTTAAAGAAGCCACGACGCTGCAACTGGATAATATCGCCCTTCTTGCACTTTTTCAGCTCGGGATCGCCCAGCATGGCCACCTCATCGCGGGTCTTGTGCCCGATGAACTGTTTGAAGTCCTCGTCCTTGCCCAGGACAGCCTTACTAATGATGTTGTCGAAGTAAACACAGAACGTGGGCGGATAGGCACTGGCATCGTCTTCCACAGCCAGCCAGGTTAGCTTTAGCGTCTTCTTAAAGTCCTTGTTGTCCAGATTAAGAGCTGCGTCCACGGAGGTGATGTTGCCAGACGCATCCTTGTTTACCTTCTTGATCAGGATGTTGCCCCAGTTAATGAAGGTGGCATTCTCACCCTCCTTGAGAGCCTCGGCATCCACGTAGTCGATGTAGATACGTGGACCCAGCAGAACGGTCTTCTTGCCCAGTGACTCGTCCTTGGGGTGAACAGATACCTGGATCCTTTCGACCTTGGCACCGGCCACATTAACAATCACACGCTTATCCTTCTCCAAAGCCGTGTAACGAGGAGCAATCGGATCGATGACCTTCTTGTTAAACGCCCAAATCTTGTCCCAGTTCATGAAGACAACTGACTTGCTGCTACCCTGGGCGATGATGAACTCCTTCAAACCCTCCACGGTCATGCCGCGGCGAATGATGCCGCGCACTGTGGGGAAGCGAGGATCGTCCCAGCCGTCAACCAGACCGGAGTCCACGAACCAGGTCAGCTTCCTCTTGGACAGCACCGTGTTGGTCATGTTCAAGCGGCTGTATTCCCAGATATAGGGCTTCCTCAGTTTCAAGGCATCGATAAACCAATAGAACTGATCGTCACGATCGTGGTACTCCATGGTGCGCAGTGTGTGGGTCACATTCTCGATGGCGTCCACAATAGGGCAGGCAAAGTCGTACGTGGGATAGACCCTGCAATTGATTAATAATTATAATACATGTTTATCACACAATTTCTCTGTTAAACCCACTTGTATTTGGTTCCCGTGCGAGGATGCGGCTCATTCTTGCAGCGATAGATGGTGGGATCGCGCATGCAGCCGTTGGCCGACGACATATCAATCTTGGCGCGCACGCAACACTTTTGTCCACTCTCCGAACCCTTGAGCATCTCTTGCCACATCGAAAGATTCTTATCAACGGCTAAAAAGGTAAATACAAAGAGAAATTAGTTAAGACTTAAGAGAAATGTAAGAGATAAACTCACAGTTGGAACGATTGGCCGACTCCACGCGCTGTTCGCGCTCCAGCTTCATCTGCTCTGGAGGCGTGTCGTCGACGTAGGCTTTGCTCTCCTTGATTAGCTGGACACAGTAGTCCAGCATCAGGTCAAAGTAGTTGGAGGTATGCGTAAACAGGTCCGGCTTGATCTGCAGCTGCTCCAGATCACCCAGGATAACATTCTCGAACTCGACCGTCTCCTTGGCGGGATTCGTGTCATCGAAGCGCATGATAAGGGTGCCCTGGAAGGCCAAGGCGTAGTACTGATTCAGCAGCGCCGCCTTGGCATGGCCGATGTGCAGGTAGCCGGAGGCCTCTGGCGGGAAGCGCACTACCACCTTACCCATCTCGGCTCCGGGCAGTTCCACGAACTTGCCCTCTTGCTTTCGCTCGCCACTCTTTGCCGGCGTCTGCTCCTTGGAGGCCTGTGGACTCCTCTTAACACGTGCTCCCTCCGGCAACGATTGGAGGACCTTTTGGATCAGCGGCTGGGCAGTGATGAGGTCATACCAGCGCTGAACGTGCTGGGGGATGCCTTTGGAGGCCAGGAACTCGTAGCGCGAGTGCATCTCATTGAATAGCGCAAAATCGGCGATGGTTAGCTTATTTGCCACCAAATAAGTGACCGGGGCAATGGACTTGTCCAGGAAGGACATCGCCCAGGAGATGTCATCCTCGCAGGTCAGCGAGAACGAGAGCCAGTGGTCGATTTGTGTTCGCTCGATGGCCGTCTCTCCGTACAGCTTGTAGTCCGGAGCGGAACGCGCCAGAGCGCGGAGCACGTCGTTGTTGGAGTGGCACACCAGCAGGCGACCGTCGGGAAACTGCAGCGAGGTCTCCTCCTTGCTCCACACAATCTCCACGGGCACCGTGCCATTGATAAGGTGCGCCGTAGCCAGGCCACCTACATACGTAAATGAGTCAATTAATATCACACGATACGAAACTGATGCAATATAGTTGGATTCCTGATAAATTGTGCACATAAATAGACCGCCGGATATAACCTCACAACGGGCACACATCTTCCGGGCAGGAAAGGTCACTGCAGCCGGCCGCCGGTCTCGACTTACTTATGGGTGGGTTATTGAGGTTCGCTTTGAGCTTTATCGACATTGTCGCAGAATCTGCACAGTCGCTTGCAATATCTTAATTCAAATGTGAAATTTCCTCGCCAGTAAAACGGCAATTGTACCGCCAGCTGCTACGTATAATAGAGATGGGTTTTGACTCAATATACCCCAATAGGGATGGGATAAGTTGCATGCAGTTGAATGCCGATAGTATGCTGTGAATGGCAAGAAGTATAGAACAGGTGCAAGTACAGAGGAGATTGATTCTCATAGATAGCCAGATATTTAATTATTATTATTACTGTATTGAGAATAAATAAAAGATTTTTAGCGACTTGCGTTTTGGCCATAAACTTGCGGCTTTCAACAACTTTTTGTCATCGGAATATTGAATAGTTTTTACTACTCAAGCAACAGATTTAGTTGTTTTCAGAAGTAAACAGTCTTTTCAAATGTTTGTTTTAAAGCCAAATAAAGACATAAATAGTTCATTTATCGACCCAAATTTTTTAATCTAATTATTATTATTATAGCATTATTATATAGCATCAAATCAGGCACAAGTAATATACTTCTTAAGCAGTCATTACTGTTACATTCATTGAAACCACTCTGTTTTTGCCATTCGCACTCACACGTTTACAGGTGCACTGCGAATGGCAGCACTGCATGAAGGAGATTTTTCTATGTGTGTTTTGCTCATTACTTGAATGGAAAAATAAGATTTTCATTTATATTTCGTACACCTGGCACACGAAAAAACTTAAACACACAAAGGAAAATTATAGGCAATGGTGAGGCTCAAGAAAGTTGAAGTGAAACCGTGATTTATTCGAGTATTGGAAGCTGAATTTATGTTGACGATGCGGTGGCTCCAGGTGTAAATGCGTGTGTGTTCGTGTCCGCCAGTGTGGGTGCGCTCGATGACTGTGTCAGTGGAAATTGGGGCTTCCATGTGGCCCTCAAAGATATGAAAAATTGATTAGGTCTGCGAAAGTGTACGAGGTTCCCGGTTAACGAAGGTGTTCTCCGATTCCAGATGCTCTTCATGCTGCTGTTCAGTCGGCAGGGCAAGCTACGGCTGCAGAAGTGGTACATGGCTTATCCGGACAAGGTGAAAAAGAAGATTACCCGTGAGCTGGTCACCACGATATTGGCCCGCAAGCCCAAGATGTGCTCCTTCCTGGAGTGGAAGGACTGTAAAATTGTCTACAAGAGGTGAGTTATTGGATTCCCCAAGCATTAGTTGTACTATAAACATGGTTTATGGCTTACTTGCAGGTATGCCAGCTTGTATTTCTGTTGCGCCATCGAGCAGAACGACAACGAGCTGCTGACACTGGAGATCATCCATCGCTACGTCGAGCTGTTGGATAAGTACTTCGGCAGCGTAAGTTAGTCGCCTTAAGAAGGCATTCAGATGTTAAAATTTCCCATCTTCATGATAGGTATGCGAGCTGGATATCATTTTTAATTTCGAGAAGGCGTACTTTATTCTGGACGAGCTGCTTATTGGCGGCGAGATCCAGGAGACGTCCAAGAAGAATGTACTTAAGGCAATCGCCTCGCAGGATCTGCTTCAAGAGGTCAGTACACCCGAGACATATGATCTGTAATGCCTAAACGGTTGTGTCACTCTCTCTACCTATGCCGGATATTGTTAATTGTTTTACATATATATATATTTATTCAACTCGATGGTTTTTAGTTTCGTTTCGTTACCTCGTTCGTTAGTGTTTGTTTGCATCTATCTATATATTTATATACCTATCTATAATGTTTACAATGTCATACCTCATGCGCATTACACGGATTTCTCTTTATACTTTACACTCTATTTTTACCTTACCTACTTCTCGTTCTGTTTCTCTAATTTGTGCAATCGAAACTAATAACTAAACACCTCTAACCACCCTCGAAGCAAGAAGAGTTCTTTTACTCGCTGCAATAGATCCTAAGACCAGTGTGCGTGTGTGTGTACTCGCAGCTGCATTGTCATTAACTTTAAGTTCCGAATGTGATGTATAAAAAAAAGAATACCATCACCCTAGCTCCCACACACGCACACCACTGAACAGTCGAATTGTTTATTTGTCGTTGCATGCCGTCTTGAGTTGCAAAACTTGCCTACACACTCGAAAAAGCGAATTGTGAAATGTGAGAACTTACCAGGAATTATTTGATGATCGCCACAGTATTGAACTTGCCATAGATGAAGCTGTGCAGTAAACTCTAATCCTAAAAACCTAATAACCTTTGTTTGCCATCCGATTTAGTACAATTTGTAGTCTTTGTTTAGTTTTCTAACCAGAATTGTAGTGAGATCGCCCGATCTTTAGTTGGCTTGATTACTTTGCATGACCTTTGTAGCTGAATTACTAACTAGATACGATCTATACTTGCCATTCCATATATACCATATTTTTAAATGTGTAACCCATGTACCCTTTCTCTTGTTATTATTAACGCTTACCCTACCCGCCACTGCATAAATCGATGTTAACACAACTACTACTACCACCACCAACCAACCACCAACTACAACCACAGGACTTCAATGAGTATCTCAACTAAATGAAAAAAAAAAAATGAAAAGAAAACATATAAATCCCAACCCAAAGAACCAGTGTAAAGGGAACATATAAAGTAAAATATCCCCGATCTGCGAAGGGTCTTAGTAGTGGAGTGTCGATAGGTCAGATCAGTCAAACCTCCGCCCAGCTGTACATATGTCTGTGTATATTGCCCAGCTTCCATTCCCCAGCCTTCCCCGCGCTGCGCTGTGATGTTCATCCATATACGTACCCACTATATGCATTACGTGTTTCCAAGTTGTGCCGTAAACGAAAGAAATGCAAAACAAGATTGAAATTGGTTTCGTTTTCAACTACTCACACTTACACCTACCACTCGTGCTACCACCACCACAACAACTACTACTACTACTACTACTTTCTTTCCTCTATTCTACTCTTCTCGTTCTTATTGTTCTTATTCTCTGTACTCCAGGACGAAGCCGTTGAGGGCACTTTAAGAGACATTGGACTCCTCTAAAGAACTAGAACACCGTAGAACTTATGTAGTTGATATTACACGCACACCCAGACACCACAGCACACACACACACTTATACACCCCAGAAACACCTTAAGCGACAATGTGTGCTGCACTTGGCACTTACCAACACTGCTCTATCCACTTCGCAACACTAGTGTGTGTGTTCTGGCTGTTGTACAGCACTGAGGCCAATAAATGATGAAACAAGGCAACGTGAGGCTCAGAAGCAATAAATCCCACTAGATAGTATCCTCCGAGCATCTGGCATGCGGTTTTCCATAAACACACACTCTCGCAAAACCACAAACACACACACAGATAAATAGATCCAGCAAAGTTCATGCAAACAAGCCAACCTCACACGTACTTAGTTCCATCCGGGGTTTCCTCAACTGAATTAATATTCTTCTTCCTATATCTACATTATAAAATCGAAGATCATTCCAATCAATCACCAAAATGGGCAATAACTAATTTAGTTAGTGGGGAGATATATGCAATACTATTCTTACCATAGAAACAAGTAAGCTTTAATGTTGAAATAAAAAGAGAGAACGATATATAATTGAAAATTGTAATAATCATCCTTTAGTGGTAACCGAATAAAGTCTAGTTTATGTATATCTACAAATATATATGTTTATGTATGTGTGTTGTACGTTTTAGCCAAATTTTCTGTGTTTTGTAACCGAAAAAAATCAAATAATAAAATTCAAGTATTTTTCAAAAATAAATAAAGGTAAATGTAATATGTATCTTATGCTATATGTATGCCTAGTATGATAATGGTAAGAAGTGAGCTGGTGATTCTCAGCTTGTATTTAATGTAATTGTGTACTCTTCCGTAATTAATTATTTTTGATTGTTGTTTTGGTGTTGTCACTGACCTGTTGTTTGACTGTTCTGACCTAGTCTCCACTGATCTGACCTCTGAACTCCGCTCTCCACTGCTGGCTCCACTCTAAACTCTGTCTATCTCCCTCTAGTGCACCCGTTTGGTGTCCCTTTGATCTTTAGTTGTTTGCCACTTATATCCCGTTTTCCATAGCCTATTTATGTGGGTTAGTTCCCTTGTCGAAGCTTTTGTTTGGTTTGCCTGTTGTTATCCTCTGAGCGAAGTAAAGTATACATCACGTAACTGAAGCTAAGCATTCTCCCGTTCCAGGACGAAACCCCGCAGAGTTTCTTCGACGATCATGGCCTGGGCTAAGTAGGCTCTATGGAAATCAAGGCCAAGAAAAACATTATTATCTATTGAACCCATTTAAAGTCGCCTTAATCTTAATTGTATGCGTGCATTTTGTATTCAACGTAACCCAAAAGTATATCGGTTCTACTATTATTAATACTATTATTATTTAACCATCCTGTGTGTCAGCATAAAGTTTGTGTATAGGAGTGCTGTTAAACCTTCTCCTAAGTTCGCCTGGCAAATGCAATTTGCAACACATTCTACTTCTACTCTACAAAAGCAGCAATATCCGGTTGCTCATACACATTCGTACTTGTAAAGATTTAACTAGAGATAAGCTAAGCAAAACGATTTATCGACGGTGTGCTCAACTCTATAGCTGTAAGTTAAAAACTATAAATATATGGAAATTGCTGTATCCAAAGTATTCAAAACAAAGGTTTTTAATTTGCACATTCTTTAGAAATGGTGTCCAGAGTAAGTTTTGGTATTTTGTTTAACTTGGAAAGTTGTCGCAGGTTCCTGAAAAGGTGGAATACTTTTTTTAATACTTATTCGAAAAATTCAGAAGCCAGTATCAGAAATGTGGTTTCTACATTTCCTTTCCTCTATCATCTGAGAACATTTATTCATCCGTTTTGAGGCTAAAATAATAATAACAAAAGTATTCTACGAAAAGTTAATTTACAACCATTAAATATTAGAGTATGTATTTTAAAGTAAAAAAAAATTAAGAGAAACTAAAATTTTTCCGAATAAAGAATGCCTTGTCTCCCCTAGCGATCTGGCCACATTTAATTTCTAGACCAGTTGGCAGCACTGCGGACCAACAAATTGTTGATTTCATTTTTATGTGGGGGGCGAGAAAGAGAGCTAGAAATGGAGAGAGCTTCATTGGGAGAGCGACGGCACAAGCGCTGGCATCCTGCCTGAGAGAGATCCCGACTGAGGGAGAGTCGGCAGCGGGAGCTCCCTTAAATTTCCCCCTGTTTGTTGTTGGGTTCTCACGCACACACGGCAACTCAACACACCGCAGAGAGAGAGGGCGCCATTGGCCCCCCAGGCGCGGCAGCGGGTGCGAGCAGGACGGCCAGATGAGAGAGCCAGGCGGAGGAGCAGCGATGGCGAACGAGAGCTGCGAGTAGGCTGCGGACTCGGACCTGGCGTCAGAGCGCACCATCGTCTTCAGCGGAGCACACACAGCAGCTAGGTGTGCTCTTCCGTACGTAACGGTTGCGGATTTTCACTGGACTTTCACAACCACAGGCAGCACAGGAAAATTTTTACACACACTGGCAGCACAGCGGCGCAAGAAAGCAAGAAAACTGGCTAAAACTCGCCAAAACTCAGGCGAAACGTTTCATTAATTTGCAGCCACTTGCTGCAAAGTGCTGTGGAAATTTTCCTAAAGAAAAAAAAACACAAAAAACCAAAGGAAAAGTGTGTGAAGTGCGGGGAAAATCGTATATAAAAAGGCCAACCAAAAGCAAAGCCAAAACCAATCCCAAGCGATATGAAAATGAAAATCTCGGCGGCGGCAGCAGTGTGAAAAGTCGAAAAGTGTGCAAAATTTTGCAGCTTCAAAAATATATGGTACATAAAATTTCGCTCTCTCTCTCTCTTTCCCTCACTCTCTCCAAGCGAGCGCGGGTGTGCGTGTGTGTGCGCGTGAAAATTACGTTGTCATATGTGCCAAGTGCGGACTTTTCCAGGCTCCAACTTTCCTGGCTCCGACTTTCCGCGATTATTAACTCCTCTTCGGGCGTTTTTTACCAAAGGAAAAAGGCAAGGCCACTCGCACATCTACGGCTTAATACATATATGTATTTGCATATGTATTAAAGGACACTGATAGTTGTGAGTGTGCAAGTGTGTGTGTGGCAAGGAATCAAGCCGCGCCAGCAAGAAAGAAAAAAATTCTCTATCTATTGCGATTTGCTCATGCGGCCCGAAAAGAGCGAAGCGCGCAGCATTGGCCAGCCGCAGCGGGTGCGGGGATGGAAAATCCAGGGGTGGAGGGGGGCGGGGAGCGGAAAGTGGGCGCCACCATGGCCCCAGTGGGTGCGAAGTGCGGCTGCTTTGTCTACAGTGTGTACACATACACAGCCTCCTAAAAGCTATATATTGTATTTTTCGGCCCCCCCATTAGCATCCATAATTTCTTCTTTGCTCTTCTGGCTACCAAAACAATAATTTCCCGAAGGAAAAAAACGAGAAGCCGCTAAGTTTTCAACACCCCAGAAAGAAAAGTCCCCCGCCACCCTCACCCCTTAGCAGCATTTGTTGCAAAAATATTGCTCGTTGTGATTTATCCTTAAACTTGGCCACTTTCGTTGAACCGCTGCTCCGCCGTGGTGGAGTTGGGCTCGCAGCTGTGTGGTGAGTTCTCGGGGCACCCCCATTGCGCATGACGCGCGCCTGGAGGCCAGGATATAGGGACAAGGGGCACGAAGCACGGAGCTCGGGCATGGGACCTGGACATTCCACGTCGTCAGGCTGGCTCCACACACACAGTTGCGGACCAAATAGTAGTACTTGCTGCCAAAGCCAAAGCCAAGTCCAAGTTCAAAACTCTTTGCTACAAGTTTTCGCAACAATTCGCTATTCCATAACGAGGTTAAACGTTAAGAGTGGTTATTTGGTATTATTATCCGCTGAGAAGGCTCTTATCAGTTCAAGTTCAAAGTTGTTTCCTCTGGAGGAGTAATAGACATGACTGAATAAATTTCTATAATATTTTGAAAAGTGCGGAAAGAGTTTAATCGGAAAGGTTAATAACTAATATCTTTGGGAATACTTTAAAAATGTTCTGAGTGGAGTTAGAATTGCTTAGTATTGTTTCAGAAATCCAGAAAAGCTGTAATATCTGTTGAAGTGGTATTTAACAAGTCAAAAAAGACTTTTGACTAAATCCAAATTGCTAGAATACGTATAATCACAGAGTTGGATAAATACGAGAAAGTAAGCGGTAGCTTTTATACCTCTACAGATCGTTCCTGTTATAAACAATGTATTAAATTAAAACCCGTAAGATAACAGCCAGTTTACGAAAATTAAACGTTTAATAAAGGCTAAGTTCTAAGTATAACTTATTCCGAAAGACAGATATCATGCTAAATTTTTATATAGTATATATAGGCCGGTCCGGAATTATGGCCTTAAATAAGTAAATCGCTTTTTGAGAACTTACATGTTTCCTTTTCTGCTTAAAAATCTACAGACCAAATAGTAACAAAGTAAGACATAGTTTTAAATTATAAATCAATAGGTGCATCATCTCTAAGACCTGGAAAGCTGGAAATTACCCATTTTTATGCAGACTTTCATAAAACTTTTATGGAATATTAGTTAGTGTGGGACCGAGACCGGAATCATATCCTGCAGTGCTATTATATCGTCCTTAGCTGTGCGCATACACACACACACTCGCACTGTGGATTTGTGTGTTTTCCGTTAGCTGTCGTTTATTGTCATCAAGTTGAAAACTTCAAGTGTCGTTACCTTTGTTTCCGTCTATTATTAGGACCTGTATGATATAATATTTGACTGGATTGTCCTTGGCCATCCCCGCTGGTGGCAGTGAGGGCGGCGATTGGAGGCGCCGGAGGAGGACGTGGACGCGAACGCAAACGGGGAGGCGGAAGCGGAGGTGGGGAAGTTGGAAAAGTGGGTAACTGGGTAGAGGTGATAATTGGTTCATCGTCGCAGAACATGTTGCATACTTGAGGGCGCCGCGGCTGTGGAAATTAATAGATTGGCGTTTTGGGGAAATGAAAATGAAGCGAAAGAAAAATCCACAATGCAGTTCGGGTGGTCGCTCTCACTCTCTGTCTCTTCTCTCTTCTCTTCTCTGTTCTGTTTCGGTCTCCTACTCGCTACTCTCTTCGCCCCAGCGGCACACGCTGTTGATATCATATTTTTGCCACTTCTATTATTATATTGATGTCTACTACTTTTTTATGGCGCTCCAAGAATACTGGGAACTTTTTTAGCCAACTCACCACACATGACGCGTGCCCCTCTCCCCATCTCTGTTGCGCAGTCAGCGCTCTCGCTCTTGATCTCTCTCTGTTCTAGCTTTCCCTGTGGAAACTCCCGCTCTTGTGGATTTTATTATCGGGAAACGATTTCCCTTCTACTTTTTTTCGGCTCCGCTTTTTTTTGGGGGGTGCGGTGCCCACGTATCAGCGCAGGAAAGTGGAAAAGCGAAGGAAAAGCGACGGAAAGCGAACCGAAGAGAGAGCCAAGTTGAAGAAAAACATTTTCCGAGCTGCTGCCACTGCTGCTGCCGTCGTAGTAAAGTGAAGACCGCCCGCCGAGTGAAGTGTGCCTACGTGTGTGCAGTGCCATATAGAAAATATACAAACAAAACAACAAAAAATACATGCAAAAAAATATAATTTAATAATGTGTAAAAATACCTCTTCGTTTTTTGTTTAGTGCAGCGCTAAATTGTAAATAATTAACAGTAAAAACTCACCACCAAAGAAAGCTATAACCGAAAGTCCGAACCAAATACGACGATGCCCAGGTCTAAACAAATATGATTATGCATAGCCACTATGTATATAGAAGCCAGAAACGATTGTTAAACTAAACTAATAAATAAAAACAGTAGCCCTCGAACAGCAAGAGTACCGAGCCCGGCAAGCAAATGTCCGGATAAGGGAGCCGCCACCTGACCAATGGATGAAAATGCAGCCGTCGTCGTCACTTTCGTCGTCGTCGTACTCCATTTCGCATCGTTTTTGTCAGCAGCAACAGGAACAGCAGCCGGAGCAGCCAGAGCACCCAGAGCAGCAACACCCAGAGCAGCAGCACCCAGAACAGCAGCAGGATCAGAAGGAGCAGCAATCCAGGCTGGCCGGATATTCACCCTACCACGCCCACGCCAAGTGCACGCCCTCGGTCGGTACGGCAGCGCTGGCTCAGCTGGCCTCGACGCCCGCACCGGCAGCAGGCGCCTAGGTTGCCCAACCGCAAGATTCCCACTTCGAAATAGCCCATCTACACAGCAGCATCCACAGATATTCCAGCTGCTGCAACTGCACCTGCAACATATACCGCAGTTTTGACTGCCGCAGCAACAGATATTGCAGCTGTCACTGCGCAACAGCAACTGAAGGTGCGGCAACAGCAACCACGGTCACCTGGTGGAGGAGTCCAGCGCACATAGCAGCAGCACAAAGCACAGGAGCAGGATAAAGCAAAATCGAAATCGAAACCTAAACCGAGACAGGAACCGGAAGCGGAAGGACGGGCAGCGGACACAGGCAAACAAAATGGCGGATGGTGGGCATTCATTCGTGAAGAAGACATTTCATAAGCCAACATACTGTCACCACTGCTCGGATCTGCTCTGGGGCCTCATCCAGCAGGGATATATCTGCGAGGGTGAGTACAAAGACCATATCATAAAGAATTGAAGAATAAGGAATATGACAATATCACTTACTAGGCTGATGGAGTCTTAAAACAATCCCTAGCTTAGTGTATAAGCAGCTGAAATTTTAATATTTTGATTACACTTATTGCTGTAATTCTCAAATAGCCTTAAAAATGGATGATTTAATAATAAGAATAGTTAAAAATAATCTTTAATTGAGGGATGAGGGTACCTATATGAAATTATACTAGTTACCTCTGTGTTTCTTTGCCCAAGCTCCAACATATCCCTTTTCCATCTACCAAATCAGTCCCACTTCTTGGACCCCCTTGCCGCATCCCAGTTCCCCAATTTAGTCCCGACGGCGGCAGTAGAAATAAGTTGTAATTAATGAGCACTAAACACAACCGAGAAAAGGCAACACGCAAATCATCTGAACATCTTCAACGCCAGCGGCAGATGTAAAAATACATTTCGTCTAGTTTTGAAAATACTTTCTAAATTGCCATAAACTTGGAATGGAAAAGCGGCGGTCCCAGATGACGCCTATGCCGTTGTTGATGCCGCTGCGGAGGTTGTAATAACAAAGACCTGCACTGGCATTACAGGAAAACAGAGACACAGACAGAATAGTTCATTATCAGATTATAGAAAGGGATTAAGTCGGTTCTTAAGGTATTAAACTCAGACTCAGTAAAGCTAAAAAGTAGATCCCTCCATAATATTAATATGTACTTTAGCTAGCCTAATTGAATAAGATTGTTCCCAGTTTGTCGGGTAATAGCCCAACGTCATCGCCACATGACTGAGGGTATAGAGATCGGGCGGCGATCGGGGCAACTTCAGGGCAGAGGGGCAGCGCTTAGCATACAGTGTAGTAGTCTATATAGTATAGCTATAGTATCAAATAGGGGCAGCATCATCGGGCTATTTGTGGCCGAGAAGTGTGCTCGTTTGAACTTTTCCAAATTGTGCGGCTGTTGGCCGTGTCTGCCGTGACGTGAGCAGAGCGCCAACGACGTCATAGACAGCTCCGATTCGACGTGCTATATGTACATACATCTGTATTCGTATGTGCCATTGCCATGGAAATCTATAAAACAGAGCACATCACTCGCCCCACAGCACAATTTAAGCCAAACAGGCAGGCAAGCAATCCAAGGCGATTCGGATCGAATCGAATTGAAACGAAGCGGGTCGGAACCGAAACAGAAACAGAAATGGATGATATTGGAACCACGGAACCAAGGAGGGGCATCTGACTCTCCCAACGGGAAGCGTGTTAGGCGCCTCGCATCGTGATGAATCTTCCTCCCGCTTTACTCTGTTTATTTGTGCAATTTTGTTCATGGGATTTGCTGGTTTTGTTATGGCTATTATTATAATTATCGCGAATCTCGCTTGCCATTTCAGTGTTTATAGTTTTGCCGAAAGTGCGCGCCTTTTGCCGCAAATACGTTGCTTTCAAGTCTATTCTCGGTTTGGCAAAATGAACACTATTTGCACTCCGTTAAAAACATCTGGCAGGGAAAGAGTCTATAGGGAACAGGAGTTGACAAATTGAACAGGAAAATATATCATGTTTTTAACTTGAGATCATTCCAGATGCCCTACAAAAACCCAAGTAGACCAACTATGTGCTATTAAATCTCTATATATAACATCAATGCTTTATGTGCACTTTTGACGTAGAGTATTTTCAATCTTAAGATATTTTTAGAAGCTCAATATAAAGGTGAAAAGCCCAAATGAAATGCAATAATGTTTATTGGTCAATGGGTTTGACATTTCGCTTAACGAATTTCGGAAATGAAATATATTTAATTTGTATAATATCCCCCAAAAAATATATTTCCAATTTCTAAAAGCAACTGCATTTTGCTATTTTTACCCATGTTATTTACATCTTTTTGGTCTTCTTCAGCGGACCATGGATTGTGGCTCTGTTCGGTTTATTGGCTAGTGTGAAAGATCATTAAAGACTCTTCTCTGAATGAAACAAAAATTGAGTACAGCGGGCAGCCAGAGAGTCCATAAATGCACTCATTCGTGTCATTCCACTGCGAAATTTATTGCCCGCCAGCCAGACAGACAGATCGTCAGATTTCCTGCATTTTCGCGTTGTTTTCGCTGCGCTGCCGTTGACATTTTCAGTGAATTTCAGCCACTGTGTTAATTGCTGGCAAAACATGCCATATTCATGTATATTAAGTATGCATATATGCATGCTTGCCGTGGGTTCTAGGCGAAATAGAGAGCTGAAGTCGCCATATTTGTGTTGCATACCCTCGAGGGCGTCGCTCTTTGGCGTTGCTCATATCACGCATACGCCGCTTTGGCCGGAGCCGAAAGGGAAAATATAAATGGGACAGTGAGTGTTGCTGATTCCCTTTGTTTCCCTAATTAAGGTGCATATTTAATTGGATCAAAATGCCGCTGAAGCAGGAACTGAAGCTGGAGCTGCCGCTCTCTGGCCCACGTAGAGCCAGAACAGAATCGGAGCTCCCGCTCTCTGATCCCCGAATGTAGGTCAAATGCGAAGTGCACTCTCGTGCAGCATGGGCCGCAGGGGACTTCTCCATCGGTTTTCCACGGCGGACTGCACTAGAGCAGCAGCAGGTGCGCAACCAAATCAAATTGAATGCATGGCCTGCGGGTGGCAGGGTGGCATGGGCTGGGGTACGGTATCCACAAGCCGGCAGGAGTGCCGAATCTGAATCCGAATCCGAGCGAGGTGCCCCGGCCGATAGCAGCAGCAGCGAAGGGCTAAAAGTGCGTCATCAATGGCCGCCATGGAAAATGACGACGATGCCAGCAGCGGAACCAGAAACCAAGAGAAGAGGGAGGGGTGTTTGAATGGAGGTCGGAATATAAGGGGAGATTCGCCCAGTTAATTGCTTCGCTGTCGACGCTGTTCATTCATAACCAAACCTAGCAGCCTTAAAACAAGATAAAATAATACTCTATAATACAGATATCACTTGAGCTAGAAAGGAATAAGCTAAATATTATTAATAAACAATTTATCTTATAGTTTGGGAATTATATATATATTAATAATTAATATAAATGAAATCATAGAAAGTATTAGGATAGCTTTAAAAGCGTTATAAGAAATATAATTGAGGCAAAATCTGTTTTTTGTTTAAGCTGTTACCTGAGCTTATTTAATACAGCATTCAAAAGTTTAGGACAGGCTTTAGCAATTAATTATTTAAGTGATTAGGCTAATTTAAATAACCCATGACAAACTCTATAATGTTGTCGCTATATTCCCTCTGTGCAATAGAGTATGAAGAACAGACTTTTCGGGGTCGTCAGTTTGGCTGGCACATCGCACAGAAAGGGGGCAGCGAATGAGGCGGGGAACCGAGAGAACGATAAAGAGGAAGGGCACTGCTGACGTTGCAAGCCAGCCGGAAAAAATCTGCTCTCCAGTCGAGAGCGTTTCCGACCAAAATGAAATCAAACCGAAATCCAAATTAATGCCACTCAAGCAGTGCAGAAGAAGCTTATGGGGCCAAGCAGTGCAATAATGAGAGGTCGAAGGAAATGGCGTCAGAGTCCCGTTGCATCCTTGTAATAGTAACAGTTATTCTTATTATTATTATCTTCGTCATGTTTATAAATATATGTTTAACTATTTGGAGATTGCATTATAACAATATTTTGCAATTTGTAGTAGAAAAAATATTGCTAGATTTCATTTCTCTGCCACTGCCCTGAGGGTTGCTGGAAATTATGTTTCAATCTGGAAAAAAGATTGCAATGGAATTTAATTTAGCGGTCGGAAATTGGCAACGCGGATTTTAGTAGGAGCGGGAGAGGAGACCACTTGAAATCTAGTGGAGGAAGAGGTCCGTAATGTTAATTAAATTTAGGTAATTAATTATTTTATACTTAGAAATGGTTTGAAAAATATAAAAATAATTTCAAAATGGATTTGGTTTGCCTAAATTTCAATATGATTATAATTTAAATATAAGCTTTGTAGTTAGGTATTGCTTTTAAGGTTTAGTTTAATGTTTTTATTTCCTAATTAGGTAATTCTTTCGTGGTCTGAAAACCAGGTTAATATTTTCATTATCACTTCATTACATTTTTAGTTCAAGACGATTACCTAGTATTAGCATATTTAAAGTTCTTGGAACTTCCCGTACTTAACCACATTTTTCTCGCTGTGCCGAAGAATTAGAAAAATATGATTTATGTGTGTTTCATATGCGTCATCTAACTGTCTCTTCGCGAATATGTGCCTGTATGTGTATGCTTGTTTATTATTAAGCATGTCCAGCTATTTTTAATACAACGGAGTTCTTCTTCTTTGCCTTCTGCTTCTGTTTCTTCTTCTACTTTGACTGGTTCTTCGCCCCGTTATTCTTGCTCTTATTCTGCTTTGCCGTTTGCTTGCTGTGTATGTTTCGGCTACACCTCAATTGAATTGTATAACTCTCCTCTGGGCAAATATCAATTTTAATTGTGCTTCCTCTTCCACGCACTACGCATGTCAACTTGTGCGTATTCAATTGTCCCTAGCCTCCAACGCCTCCTGCTCCTGCTCCTTCTCTTTTTTGTCCTCTTCCTCCTATTGCTTCTCCTTCTACCACTCCTTTGTGCATACGTGTATATGTAGATGTATTGGTGTGTGCTTTAAATTTGGCTTTGTGCTACTGCTTCTTCTTCCTCACCCACTTGATTCTCTTTTGTTATTGTTGGCTTTATTGCCCTGGCCAAAAGGGAGACGGGAAAAGAAGAACGAAGCGAGGCAAAAGGAAAAGTGTGTTGAGTTTCCAACCTCAATTTCCCCACACACACACAGACACAAGGAAAGCGCAAAGAAAAGCATTTCGAAAATTTCCCCATGCGTTGGCGTCGCTGCTTCTGTCTGCTTATGCTTATCACCACAAAAAGAGAAGGATAAAGTGAAAGAGAAAGAATGAAAGCACACATTTTCGGTATACATAATGCAGGCGTGCAACAAAGTGGAAAATACCTAAAAAGAAAAGTACAGATCTTAGCCCCACAGGGCGTATACGTGCTCAGCTGTTGCTTCTGCAATTCCACCACCCCCATCTCCCCTTCGTTTTCACCGCACGTGCAACAATCGCCACAGCCAACAACAACAAGACAGAGAACTTGGCAACTCAAAACTCAAGCCAGAGCGAGATGGCTAGCTAAGCGAGAGACGAAATACAGTTATGTTTTGCATTAGTAAATGCAACTGCAGTTGAGCGTCATATTTGTCCTTCTCCTTCTCCTCTGCTTCTTCTGCTGTTGCTTCGCTGCTGCTTGCACTGCTTGACGACTGCCCGCTGTTTTATTTATAAAACGGGCCAAAAAACCAAAGCACATTCACGAGTTCATTCATGACGTCAGCACTGCGCCTCAGGTCAGCGGCCTAGTTTTCTACTGCTGCTTGTGCTGTTGCTTCCTCCTCCTCCCGCCCTCGCCGCAGTGCACACACAGAGATAATTATGCATTTACATACGGACGACGCGCATCTGTTTGCCTATTTGTTTGTGTGTGCAGCCAAGTTTTACGCCAGGCTAAAAATAAAACTGTGATATCTATGTTAAGTCAGTGCACGAAAATCGAGCATATGTACATATGTATTTATATATGTTTTGGGTATAACACGTAGTAAGAGAGAGAGTGCAAATATTCATAGATTTAGGCTTCTTTTTTTGGTCTTAACACAGAACATGATTTAATATTTTTGCCATTATTACACATATCAATCTATAACTTGTTTCACTATAAATAATAGTAATATATTATTCAATGAAAATAGTCTATTATAAACAACTATTTATTTTCCTAAAAAAATAAGATATATAAATACTTAATAATTTAATTAAAATCTCTATTAAAGGGCACTAACTTAATCTAATTCAATAAAATACAATTTTCAAGTTATTAATAAATAAAAATATCTAATAAAACTACGAAAAATATTATTTTTCGTGCAACAGGATTTCACCTTTCAGTCAGGTGGCGAGGAAGAGGGACAGAGCAGAGAGCTCCGAGCTAAAAGCGCGGGAGGGAGAAAAGCAGTCGAGCAGACTCTCACTCTATGTTTCACTCCCTCTCTCTCTCGCGTTCCGTCACCTTGGCTTGGCCACTTAGCTCGCTGCACGCCACTTGTGTGCTCTGTGCCCCATGCCTCTCCCCGTCCGCCCCCCCTTCGGTTGCCCTGCAGGGAACTTCAATGAATGCACCATTGTCCGTGAACTCGGCCACCATGAATGGCATGCGAGCTCCCAATGACGCGGTGACTCTGCGGTTGCACCAAGGGGCTTGGTGCTTACCAGGGCGATGAGAGCACAGCTACTCAGTACTCTCACTGGAATAAGCAGTTCCAATTGGAAATTATTTTGATAAATCCCTAAGAGCTATTCAAATAATACCTAACATGGAGAATGTGTTAACATTTTTAGTATCTGCGTATACGTAATGTCTTTACTTGTATATAAATTTTAAACACAATAAGTTACTCTTGAAAACATTATATTTTTTAGCCTTCTTAATAATTTATATCGATGTTTAAGGCTAAATACATTAGGGTTTTATTTATTTTTAGAAAAAGTTAGCCAAATATTACGTATACGCTATATTGTATATAAATTTTAAACACAATAAGTTACTCTATATATTCTATTTTTTTTTTGTAACTTCTAATATAATATCTATATAATAATTTATATCGCTGTTAGGGCTAAAAATACCCTTTAGTTTCATTTATTTTTAGAAATAGTTAGACAAATATTACGTATACGCAACGAAATCTTTACCTGTTCCACTTAGCTAGGGAAGGACTCCACCATTGTGATCCCTTTTGAAATAACTTGTGAACTTTTGCCGACATGTTGCATAACCACATCTCTTTCTCTCTCTCTCCTCTCCCCGCTTGCAGTTTGCAACTTTATCATTCACGAACGATGTGTCAGCAGCGTGGTAACGCCCTGTTCCGGCATCGCTCCATGCATTATAAAGGTACGTAGCCATCGCGTCGTCGCAATCGCTGGATGAACGTAGCTGTCATGTGTCCATGTCCATGTCATTCCCCACAGAATCCCGTGGCCCATTGTTGGTCCGAGCCAACTCATCACAAGAGAAAATTCTGCACAGTCTGCCGTAAGCGATTGGATGAAACGCCAGCGGTGCATTGTTTAGGTAAGTGACACAATATATATGCACCCAGCTACTGTTCCAGCCCCAGTCTCTGTCCCCTGTGTCCTCCAACTGTGTGTCAGTCACGTCAGTTCACCTATTGAGCGGCGATCCATTGTTAGAACCATCAAGCGCATGATGTGTGCCCCACGGACGTAGAGCATTTTTAACAGCGATTGAGTTTCATATTCCCTCAAGAAAAACTCGAAGATTATCGTATTCTTGTATATGATCTTTAAAAGCAATAGATAAAAGTTAATATAATGGTTCAACGTAAGAGTCAAGGTTTTAATTAATTACATATACTTCTTAAACAAGTAGAACTTGCCTTAAATAGAATGCAATTTAAGATGTTTCAACTTGCATAATCCAAAAAAGTATGCTACCTTTTCTTTATTACAACCTTAAGCCAGGAAAAATCTCTTGCAATGAATATTACCAGCTTTTGTTTAAGTATTTGGTTACTATTTGGAAGTCTTAATGTTCTCTTTTTCTGATCGCCAGTCTGCGAATATTTCGCGCATATTGAGTGCCAAGATTTTGCGGTGCCCGATTGCACCGAGAATGCCACGTATGTGCCGGGCAAGGAGCTGCTTAATGTGAAGCATCAGGTAAGCGATCAAACTCTCCATAAGGGATTACAGTCAAGACTAACCAAGTACTCTTCGCCCCAATAGCATCACTGGCGAGAGGGCAATCTTCCATCAACGTCCAAGTGCGCGTACTGCAAGAAAACATGTTGGTCATCGGAATGTCTCACTGGTGAGTTGATCTCGGCCGAATCCTGTTCAGAACTCTTGTTAGAGACGACTTTTAATGCCATACAGGATACCGTTGCGAGTGGTGCGGCATGACGACCCATGCCGGATGTCGCGTGTACCTGCCAACCGAATGTAATTTTGGTATTCTACAACCTATCTACTTACCTCCGCACTCAGTCTCGATTCCGCGCACCGAAGTGCCCATCGAGGCCATCATCGGCGTCCAGGTTAAATCGAAGACGACGCTCGTGCGCGACTACTCGTGTCGTAAGTACATGCTCCCGTCTTAGCAGGGATAGAAGGGAGACCCGGAAGTCCAGCCTCTTAATAAGCCAGCTCCAGCACTGTGGGAAGAGAGTTCAATCGAAGGATCTGTAGAGGAACTGTTGTATTAGATTTCAAACCCACCAAGGATTATCTTATATTTTAAAGACTAACTTCCACAAACAACTACTTAAAGCCGAATCAATTTTAAAGTGACTCTTTGGTTGTTTTGCACTATATGGAAAAGCAAGTTCCGAAACAACCACGAAACGACTCTCTCTCTCAGTGTTGGCTGGTCCACATCCGTTCTCGATGGTCACTCACCCCTCTATATAGCGAAATAGCAGTACTCACCCCAAATATCCCCAAAAATATAAAGTTGCTATCGATGTTGTGTTGTGTGCACACTCCGAAAACCAGAACTCCAACGATCAGCAATCAGACATCGCTCAAGCTCATCCAGCTCATTCAGATCATGGCAGACCACTCTCTCACCCCACCAACACCACCACCACTCCACCACCGATGATTTTCCTCGATTTCCCCCCTGGATTTTTCTATACTTTTTTGATTTTTGATTTACTTTTCGTTTTGTTTTTTCTTTTCTTTTCTCTCTCTTGGGTTTTATTTCACAAACTGTTTCCGTTTCCGGCGTTGCTTGACGCTGTGTTTCTCTGTGTGTGTGTTTGTGGGCGCCCCCGGCAGCCAGTCCGGATTTGAGTGTCGGCTCCGGAGCGGCCAGCTGCTCCCCGATCCCTGGAACGGGAACGGGATCGGGAGCAATGGCTGGGCTGGGCCTGAAGGAGCTGCTCGAGCTCCACAGGCAGCAGCGCGAGCAATCGAAACAACGTTTTCTCCTTTCCACGCCGCCCACGCCCACCTCTTGTGGCTCCCACTCGCTCTGCCACTCGCCCACGCCCTCCTCGCTGACAGTGGGTGAGACCAGCAACGAGGCCGAGCAGGATCGCGATCGGGATCGGGATCAGCCGGAGGAGGAGCTGGAGGAGGAGAACACGGAGCAGGACAGTGCCCTGCAGCTGACCACCTCCACCTCGAACGTGATGTGCGCCAGCAACCTGCAGAAGTCGCCCTCGGCCAACTCCTCGCTGCACCTGCTCTACACCAGCCTGTTCCGGAAGCTAGGGCAGGGCAAGCGGCGGCGGAAACGGGGATCCGGCGGCATCTCGCCCAGCGAGGACGAGGATGACGTGGATGGCGGAGTCTGTGATATAAGCGGCGGCGATCTCAGCGACGACTACGACCACTGCGACGTGGCCCTGCGCCGGAGGTCGCTGCGCTCGCGTCAGCCGCGTGATGTAAGCGAGACGGACTACCATGGCGACGCCGAGGCGGAGGCGGAGGGTGAGGGCGAGACGGCGCCGCGGGAGAGCTGCTACGAGACCTCGGACACCGGAGGCGAGCTGACCAACACCGACGAGCTCGACAGCAGCCTCAACCTGATCAGCAACCTTAGCTATAATAGTAGTAATAGTAACGCCTCCGCCTCCGCCTCCAATGCCCCTGGAGGAGCCCGCACCACCACCACCACCGCCCCCGCCAGCACCACTGCCCCGGGAAAGTCCGGACATGCCTTGAGCGTCCAGGGTGGACGCCAGCAACCCAAGACTGGGGCTCTGGCCCAGGCCAAGCCCAAGCCCAAGCCCATACTCATGCCCAAGCACAAGGCGCAGGGCAAGGGCGGCTCCCTCAGCTCCCCGCTCTCCAACTCCAACTCCAGCGACTGCTCCTCGGCCTCGCCCTCGGCCCCGGCTACGCTGCTGCAGCTATCGCCGGTGGGCAGGAGCAAGTCCTTCCAGGAGTCGGCCGGCGTGACTGCCGTTTCACGCTACAAGAAGTATGGTCGCGGCCTGTTCCAGCGCCGACGCTCGAAGAGATCGCCCAAGAACGCGGCCGGAACGGCGGCGCCAGCGGGAACCAAGAGCAACTACAGCCTGGACAGGCTGTCGCAGAACATCGAGATTACCATCCAGGACGAGGACGGCAACTACCAGCCGTACGACGATAATTTCCACATGCTAGCGCGCCGCCTGGACGCCACCGACGTGGACGACGATGTGGGCTTCGACGATCTCTACCTGGACGACCGGCCGGGCGGGGCCAGCGACGACCTGGCCTTTGCCGGCGACATCAGCGACGGTGGGGCCAGCAGCCGGTCGCGGGCCAGCGATGCCAGCGACGGCCACGTCCTCGGCCGGCTGCTCCGCCAGGTGCGGCAGGGTCTCTCCGTCGGCTGGCGCAAGCCGCGCTACCAGAAGCGCAGAGGTGACTAGCCCACGTACTCCTTACCCTTTTCTCTCTCTCTCTCTCTTTGTCCTTGTCTCTCTGTCCCCCGTCCCTGCTAACAGAAATGGGGCCGAGGTTGCGAATGTGGACGCGGACACGCCCTCGATCGGTCCGGTCTTGGTTTCGACTGTTCCTTAGTTTGCGCTAACCACTCTCTGTTTTGGTTTTGGTTTCGTTACCCCCGTTCCTTTTACGTTGAGCCACCAAGCCACTGAGTCCCACTAATCGCTAACCATCGAACCACTAATCATCCGCACCATTCCGCCCCACATTGCAAGCCACTAATCATTAACACCACATAACCGCATGCCAGCACTCGGAAAAATAGCCCGAGAGTCCTTCGAAGGAGTCTCCGATCTTTTAATTCTTAACTACTATAATTTCTAGGAAGTGCTTCTTAGATATAAGGATTACAGATCTAAATATTATGAAATATGTATATGGATGCCACAGTTATCGCTTGAAATGTGGCTCATAAGTATGCTACTAAGTGTTTCCTTTTACCCAAGAATCCTATGCACATAGAACTTATTTGCATTGCATACTTTTAGCCAGATTTTAAGTAGAAGTTCTTTCTGTGGGTGGCAGTTTTTCCGAGTGCTAAAAGTAACTAACACCAGGCCAAGGCCGTTTTTGTTTATACTAAAAAATAATACCATTTAAAGTGAGGATCTGGCCAGTTACTGACCCACTCTTCTACGTGTGTCCTCCAGCACGCAGCATATCCGAGGAGTTCAGCAGCGGCGATACACCTCGTTTCAAGGATGAGGAATCCGCCAGCAAGACCGAATCGGGACATGGACCCAGCAGCGGAGGTGGCAGCGGCGGAGGAGGAGCCGGAGGTGGAGGAGGAGGCTCCTCCACAGCGGGTGCGTCAACTTCCGCTGCCGGAGGCTCCTCCAGCCATTACAGGCCCGAGTCCGGTGGCCACAAGTCGGACAAGTCGGAGAAGGATCGCGAGAAGAAGGAGAAGGAGCGCGAGGAGAAGGATATAGGTGAGTAAAGGAAAACCCAGATCGAAAATGGAGTATTTCCCATTAGACATAACCTTTTGGGTCTTGTACTAAGCACACCTTGTATCCCTTTTGGCAGAGATGATCAAGGTATTCGATGGCAACAACTCATTCCGACGCCAGCAGTACCGCGTGATCATCGTGCAGCGTACGTACACGCTGGAGCAGCTGCTGACCACCGCGCTGCGGGCATTCCACATCACACGCGATCCGCAGGCCTTCTACCTGACCGACCTGTACGCGCCCGCCGGCATGGAGGACGCCCCGATGCTGGATCCCACGCCCGTGCTCAGCCTGACGCACCTGGAGGGCAAGCGGCCGGCCATGTACCTCCGGTTCCACGATCGCGACAGGGGCCATGTGCGCGTCTATCCCGGCAAGCTGCAGTGCTCGATGCTGGAGGATCCCTATGTCAGTGTTCCTGTAGATAATAGCACAGTTATTAAGGATTTGATACGCGACGCCCTGGACAAGTTCGGGCTGCAGGATAACCAGATACAGGACTACAGGTAAGTCTACTCGAGGTTTAGGTATTCCCAGATCTTTATTTATGATCCTTAAGGTGCTCGGAGGTGCTGCTCGATCGCGGAGTAACCGAGCGCATCTTGTCGTGGAACGAACGGCCTTGGGATATTATGAAGCAGCTGGGCAAGGACTCCATCCGTCAGATGGAGCTGATGCGCTTCTACATGCAGCACAAGCAGGATCCTCACGGCCCCAACATCGCCCTCTTCGTGGGCAACCTGCCGACAGGTCTGTCGCAGCGCAACTACGAGCAGATCCTCAACAAGTACGTGACCGACGAGAACAAGTTCATCAGCATCGGACCCATCTACTACGAGTACGGGTCCGTGGTGCTCACCTTCGAGGACTCCCAGAAGGCGGTGGGTCTTTCAGAACTAAGCATCTCTAGAGAAACCCTATTCATTCGAGCGATTGACTTGCAGGTGCGCGCCTTCTACAATCTCCGCGAGACGATCATTGAGGACAAGAAGCTGCTGGTGCTGCTCCTGCCGAACATCGAGCCCAGCATGGTGCCCTCCGACGTGAGGCCCCTGCTGGTCTTCGTCAACGTCAAGTCCGGCGGCTGCCAGGGCTTGGAGCTGATCTCCAGCTTCAGGAAACTGCTGAATCCCTATCAAGTCTTCGATCTGGATAATGGCGGCCCTCTGCCTGGGTATGGGATCTAAGTCCTGTGGTCTCTGCCTGCCAACCTAATTATTTTGATCTTTTATGTCCCCAGCTTGTACGTGTTCCGACAGATAACCAACTACAAGATCCTGGTTTGCGGTGGCGACGGCACCATCGGCTGGGTGCTGCAGTGCCTGGACAACGTGGGACAGGACTCGGAGTGCTCCAGTCCGCCCTGCGCCATTGTCCCCCTGGGAACTGGTGAGTACAGCTAACAGAACTATAAAATACCCTAATATATATGTGCTTTAATTAACATAATCTATTATCCCAATCCCCTGAATCCCCTTTAGGCAATGATTTGGCTCGCGTTTTGTGCTGGGGCTCCGGGTATACCGGCGGTGAGGATCCGTTGAATCTACTGCGCGACGTCATCGAGGCGGAGGAGATCCGACTCGATCGCTGGACGGTTGTCTTCCACCCGGAGGACAAGCCCGAGGAGCCGGCCATGAAGGCGCCTTCGCAAACAACCGGTAAGAAGAAGAAGGCACACCAAGCACACCTATCGCAATCGCAATCGCAACAAACCAATCAGCATCATCAATTACCGGCTCTGACATCGAGTGATATATCAGGTCATTTGGTGTTTTCAAAACTTCGTTCGTGTGTTCTTTCTCTACGTTACATTACATAGTGCCTAACCCCGCCACAGACTCCGACTCCGACTCCGACCCTATCCTAGTCCCAGTTCCAGGTCCATCGCCCGAACGACTCCTTTTGTGTTGTAATTAAGTCTGTGCCACGACCTAATCCCTCTCCGGCTGTAATATTTCGCTGGTTCCACACCAAAAACCCAACCCCAAAGCAAATATCGAAGATAACCCTAGAATAATTGTAATTTAAAAAGCCAAGTAAATTTGGAAGTTATCTAAGAGCAGGAATAATTAGTTTAACCTGGGACATACTGTATTTAATCAAAATCCTTGTAAGAAGGTAAAACTGATTATAAGTCTGCCTTAATTGCTTCACTACCAAGTTAATTGGTAAAAACATACCCAAAAATTCCTCAAAAATCCCCTAAAAACCAAAACCCAACCCCAGTTTGGTATCTGATGATAAATGCTGTTTAGTTTTGATGTGTAAAGAGTTACTACCAACACCATCCGCATGCCCAATTCCCAATTGAGGTAATGTATGATCCGACAAGTCCAGACACCTGAGGGTCTCATCGGAGCCTGGGGTAAACTAAGTAAATCCAACCTTGATGTTGTCAGTTGAATGTTCGGTGTCCAGTGTCTCTGTGTGTGATCCCAATGGGTAACGAATCGAGCCGCGCCACTAACGCCAACTTGGTGTTCCATCCAGGTGGTGCCCAAAACGAGGACAACTCCCAGATCTTCGTAATGAACAACTACTTCGGCATCGGCATCGATGCGGACCTCTGCCTGGACTTCCACAATGCACGCGAGGAGAATCCCAACCAGTTCAACTCGCGCCTACGCAACAAGGGCTACTACGTCAAGATGGGTCTGCGCAAGATCGTGGGCCGCAAGGCCGTCAAGGATCTGCAGAAGGAGCTGCGCCTGGAGGTCGACGGCAAGATTGTCGATCTGCCACCGGTCGATGGCATCATCATCTTGAATATTTTGAGGTAAGAGGAGACTTGCATCAACTTGACTCCTGATAATAATTAATGACCTTCATAGCTGGGGAAGCGGCGCCAATCCGTGGGGTCCCGACAAGGACGACCAGTTCTCCACGCCCAATCACTACGATGGCATGCTGGAGGTGGTGGGCGTCACTGGCGTCGTCCACTTGGGTCAAATCCAGTCCGGAATTCGCACGGCCATGCGCATAGCTCAGGTGAGCAACGGAAATCCTACCTTTTTTAAATAAACTCCCTGAAATGTGTAAATCTTGCATCCCAACACCACAGGGTGGCCACATCAAGATACATCTGAACACCGACATGCCCGTTCAGGTGGACGGTGAGCCCTGGATCCAGAGTCCCGGCGATGTTGTCGTCCTCAAGTCGGCCCTCAAGGTAAGTGGCTCCTTTCGGTCCTTCGATTTTTGTTCGATTTTTGTATTTAAAAGTTACAGTTGCCTTGCATGTATCTGCTGCTTCTTTGTTCGAAGGCATGCCTGCTTCTTAACATTACCCTCATTTCCAATTTAAGTATACATAAACAGCGATGCTCCGGTTATTATTGTTGTAAACAAATGCTACATCTTACTACTTAAAGGATATCCGCAAGGGAAGTCGATTTACAACCAATATTTTTCATACAAAGCATTGAAAACTTTGACTCCTTTTTATACCTAATTGCCAATCCCAAATAAAGTGTAAACTAAAGTTAAATTCTATTATATTCGATGTTAATGAGATCCCTTTTTCCCATTTGCAATAACCGGTGCATAGTTGATTAACATTGTTAACAAAAAGAATACTACCAAAACTATAAGAGCGCACAGCCGCTTTCCTTGCCTTTATTTTGATTTCCGAGTTTCAGACTACGCCTTTGATTTACCTATCTGCTTACATTAATTTTATTTAAATTAAAATTTGTACACCCCACCACATGAGAATCAAGCCAAAATCCACAGAGCATACTACTCTTGACAGTTTAAATTTAGGTTTATGTAATACCCGGGCACCACAGAAAGAACCACAATAAGGACATGATATAAGGAATGCCTATCATTTATATCCTTAGTTTGGTGGCAAAGCTAAGTAAATGTTGTTAATGCAAGCCCAAATGGCAATCGGTCGGTTTGGTATAATCATTTGCGATTTATGTATTAATTCTGAAGCTTGAAAACTCAATGGAATTGAATACAATCTTAAACAAATTATTTAAAGTTATTTTATACAAGAAATCTTACCCGTAATCAACCGAACTCACATTTACCAATTATAAATATAAAATATACTCTTTGATTTTCCTCTCCCAACACCCATTGCATTGCATACTGTTTGGAGTTTAAATAGAGATATTAACTTAGTTGACTCGAGGACAAAGTTGGTTATATTGAACATGTTCTACATTCTTTACTTAAAATAATGCAGTTTTTATACAGACAAATATCTGCTTTAAAATGTAAAAAATATAATAAAAATAAATAGAAATCGAAAATTAATATTTTCGTCTAATATCTTCGATGATTTGCCATGGAATTGTTTGATTAATAAGATCAAAATCTTCGTTATACTATAGACCAACTTTGATCCTGCTATTACTAAGTTAGGTATATTACATAAATAATAGATAGAATCCCGAATTTGCAAACCGATTGTCATTAAGCTTGCAGCCAAAAAACAAAAGCCAGTACAGTTGTCTGCGTGTGTTGGATATGCGTGTTTTGTATGTTAAATTTGTAATTTGTCCCCTGGTAAATCTCCCGCCCGATGTGTCGTAATTACCCAAGTAGAGTACACACCACCAAAAAACCACCCGAGCCACCCTCTAACCATGTAAAATAGCCACGTTTTTCTGCATTTTTCATTTGTTGGCAGCTAAAAAATATTAATTAAATGAAAACTAACGAAATCAGAAAAAAAGACAAAAAAAACTTTGTAGCTCTCTGTTCGATGTGTGTGCGTGTGCGTATGTGTATGTCGGATTTGACAATGTGTGTGATTTCTATGCTACATCTAGGCCACGATGCTGAAGAAGACGAAGAGCAAGCGCCGCCTCACGGAGCCGCACATCTCGCCGGCGGTGCTCAGTCTCTCGGTGGCGCAGCAGGGATCGGGATCGGGATCGGGACTGGGCGCGGGATCTGTGTCTGTATCGGGATCCCCGCAGTCCCAGTCGCAGCAGCAACTGCAGCAACAGCAGCAGCAGCAACAATCGGCCGAGAATGGGGAGAAGGAGGCTTCGTTGGCTTCGCTGCCCGCCGGCTTCGGCAGCACCTAGAGCTTGGCCAGCGGCCTGCGATATTGGTTCTCCTGTTTCTACCCATAAAACCAACCATAAAAACCCCAAAACCGAACTCCATAATCAGTAGATTAACAGAGGCAGCAGCCACAAGGCTGAGAATTGTAACCAGAAATCGAATGTCTTAACAAGAGCAAACTCCAAGCCGCGCAAGCAAGTAAAATCTATCTTCCAAAAGCGAGAACCAAAAAATAGAATTAACAAGCCAAAACCAAAACAAAGCCAAAAGTAAAGAAATTAAATATAAAAGTAATAAAAAAAAATAGCTGTAAATAAAAGATGGTGCTGTCGAGCTCTGAGAACCCACCACCCGAGAAACTCACCACCCACCAAACCACCTCTGCACCGGAAGAACTGTGACCACCGCTATTGAACTTGAACTAGCTAACTAAAGCCACCAGAACACAACACACCGCAACCCACCACACCACAGTACACCACGAAACATCACACCACACCACAGCAAGCCTAGCGCGCCTAGAAATTGTCTACAGTTTTTGATTCATTTTTATGCAATCATTTCCCCTAATTTTCCTTTTGAAGGCAGTCCAATTTTGTCCTTGACTCTTTTCCGTTACCATTTTATATGCAAATGCAAGCTTTCGTAATCCATCATACAGTATCGAAATATGTATAACCGAAACCATTTAGTTGATTGAGTTCCGTTGCATTTTGCCTGATTTCTCAAGCTAGCTTTTGAACAAGAACCTATAACGAACTTAATCTAAGGCAATCGACATTTATTTCCTTTGCGTTAACTATCTATCTTTTCTTACTCTCTTTTTCTCTCCTACCGAAAAAATATATTGAACAAAATACACAAACTTACACGAATACGAAATCAATGCGAACCACAATTTAACTCTATGATATCGAATGTTTGAAAACTAATCTATAAATTCAACGGACAACGCTTGAATTATTTTTTTAAATTCCCATATGTCTCTCTCTCTCTCTGTCTCACTCTCCGTGCCTCTGAAACGATGAAAACGAAACAGGCGACCATGTTGAAAAAGAACAAGCTGAAAATGAAACGCCGGAACACGGAGCCCACCATGATGGTGGCCGGCTCGGCCGCCCCCCCATTGTCTTTGGCCCTGCCGCCCAGCGTGGGTGAGGTGGGCTTGGCCGGTGGGGAGGGCGGAGCAGGAGCGGGATTAGGCGCCGATGGCGACGACGGCGGCGGTACGAACAACACGGATTTCTGAATATGGTACAGCGAGCGTCTGATTTAACGTGCTAATTCCACAACCACCCCAGAGACACCCACCCACGACAAGCCCACCCGATCCCATCCCACCCAAAGCAGCAGCAGCAGAACCAAGAGCAGAGCAGAAGCCGAATCAGAACCAGAACCAGAGCCAGAACCAGGAGCAGTAGCAGTTAGCCGCAGTTAGCAGTAGGAGTAGCAGAAGCCATCTCAGCACCACCAGTCCGAAGAGAGAGAGAGAGCAGGCAACTCGAGAATCAAAAGCTGTAATCAAAATTACTTGTAAAAAGCGTACAGTCCCGCACTTAGCCAATCGATTTGATCAATCCGATCCGGACCCGTTCCGATCGCCAGTTAGCAGTCAGCATCCTCCAGCCTGAATCCACGTCTGAAGTCAGTACGTTAAACTCAAACTGCTCGAACCAACCTCGTCAGAGGGCAGGAAACAAAAGAAATATATGAAAACTAACCTAATTAAACAATAGATTGAAGAAAGGATGGAAGCAAGAGGAGATTTTATTCCACACACTCAGCAATAGTCTGGCCAAAGTTGTATAAAATTCAAGTTCAATTATGTTCCTTCTCGTTTCGTTCCTATGTAAGCAACAGCAGAAACCAATTAGTGATACCGTTAAACCGAGAGCAGCGCAAGCAGTGCAAAAGAAACAGGGAGAATAAAACAAAAAGTCGAAAGAGAAGCGCAAGCAGTAGAAAAAGAAACAGGGAGAATAAAACAGAAATCTAAAACAAAACAAAGCTAGAGAATCCCAAAAAAATAACAAAAGTACAAAATTGTTGAAAAATTGTTTGTTATAACTAAATGAAAACGCTAGAACCAAGTAAAAGAAAACCCCCACAATTATGACAAAGCAAAACGAAACGATGTATTACCAGATAGGTACAGTTGTGTTCAGCTGGGACCTGCGAGTTCCAAGCGAGAACCAACTAGGTAAACCACACACACCAGCCAGGTCACGATGCGAACGTACAGCAGATGCGGGAAAATTCACGCGAATCTTTTTCTCAACGCTCGATTCGATGCGATATTGAAACTTTGGAGGGGCGAAAAAGCTGCAAATTGCATAGTTGGCTAATACTACTACTAATTGGGACGCAACACATTGGAAATTTCGAGAGCCCGGCGGCGTGCCTAGCATGTCCCAGGACCACTGAACGGAAAGAGGGGACTACCTCCCCTTTGGATTGTGCAATTGGTGTGGATTTTCTCCGCTGCTGTGCGTTCAACAAAACAAAAAGATAAAAGAGAAAGGAAAGAAGAAAGAAGGAAGAAGGAAAAAAGATAGGAAAATGCATTTTCAAGCGTAGGCAACGCCATCGCCAGGGACCCTGGCGCTGCGCAAGTATTTCACCTGCATTTGTCTAGAGGAACCATCTAAGTTCGGATGGCAAAAGTCCGAACAGAGAGAGAAGCAGCAGAAGGATGCGAAAATCCGAAAACTACAATTTCAACTTTAAAGCGCTTATAAAGAAAACAATTTTTGAAAGTTTTATAACTAATTTTACATTACGTCTTATGTGAATGATATGGCAGTCAGCTGCTATCATGGTCGGAGGCGCCAGGAAAGGGTCGAATGCGAATCCCCCGCCCACACGGCTATCCGCCTGCGCACTGGGCCCGTTCCTGGCACACAACACTAAGCGACGACGCGGCGCGATCGGGTGAGGGGATATCCGGAGCCAGACCAGCCTCTGGCGACCGTCAACACCCAGCGGGACGCACCCGGACGCGCCCGCCGCCCACACAAAAGCCACACAATGCCGATAAGGACACGCCACAAACAGACCGATTTTATCCCTCAACAGCGACACCTGCACTGCCGTGAAAGGGGCACGGAAATCGCATGGCAGTGCCCACCAAAATCCAATCCCGAGCCCCGCTGCCGGTCCCGCCACCCGGTCCATCTCTACGGATTCGGGCGGTGGGGTGGTGGCAGCGGGGCGCGTTTGAGCTTGTCTCACCAGCTTGCGTTCAGCAAACCTCCTTGACCGGCTGCGATTATGGGGCTCAATGCGGGGGGTTAATCGGAGCACACACACACGCGACCGATTTCCGTGACTGATCTGACGACGTATCCCTGACCACTGACAGGGATCGGATGCGGCGCCCCGCAGGCCCCAGCTGGCGGCCATGCAATGGATCGAAAAAACACGCGCCAGAGCCACTTTTTTTTACGTTGAACATTACGCGAAAATCTTGCTTTCCGAATTCGAGACACACTTGAGATCCCATATTGCATGGCGGCCAGCGCCAGTGGCCAGAGGCGCCGCCATCCGAACCACCCTTCCAGGGTGCCTTACCAAAAGTGGCATGGCCTGGACCGATTAGCCCCCAGCAAATTGAAACGCAGCCCGCAGGAGGTTTGGATTAAATATTGCCTCATTTCGTACAAACAACAGACACCGCAACAAGAACACACTGCACATCGTTTTTTATCCACCTTGCGTTATGTTTTTTAAATGTATTTAAACGAAAAACAAAAAAGAAAAGAACAAAAACAAAATGAAACCAAAACCAAAAGAAACTAGTGTAAGTTTAAAAGGAAATTACTATAATATGCTATTCAAAGAAATCCAAAACATAATTACCAAAAAACCAAAGAAAGAAAAGAATAGAAAAACCAAAAATACCAACAACTAAAAATACTAATTATAGTACATACATTGATGTAGTGTTTAGTTATAAGAGAATGATGAAATCCAGAGCCAACTCAAGCCACAAAAAAATGTTTCATGAATGCCAGAAAACAGAAAACCGAAAAACCAAAGAAACCAAGCGAAGTCGTAGATGCAGATACTGATACTGATACTGATACTGATACTGATACGAATACGGATACAGTATCCTGTATTGAAGAGAGATTCACACATAAATGTACAAGTAACTATTTTTCTCTATACCAAAAAAGTAAATCTCCACCATTTTTGCTCCACATTAAGAAACTGAGACAACTCGATGCAGGCAAAGATTGAATTTTGGGAACGAAGAAAGCACCGCATGGTTGCTAACCGAGAATCTTTATGAAATTGTTAATTGAATTGTAACAGACTACGCAAGCAAATACGGAATTTAATATATAAAATGTACAATAGCGTCGCTTTAAAGTCTATAAGAACATTTTGTTGCAATGCAAACGTGAAAATCCAAAAACCCAAATCCGTTGGCATTACGACACACACATTCGAATGACATCAACAAACAACAAGAACAACACACACAAAAAAACAGAAGATAACTGCAAAATAAATGTAACTGATATAACAGATTTCTCATTGTTTAATTGAAGGACTTTTGCTTTTAAAGGGCCTGTATAAAGTAAGTATATAGCACCCATTTCCATACAGCCAAAACTACAAAGAATTTCACTTGTGGTGCTTCATTATTCAAAAGCTACAGAATCCGGAAGTGTGCGGAAGTGAGCAAGCTATGAGTTGGCAGCACCATTCTGTGTTGATTAGCTTGTCCCTAGCTGCATATGCCTAGCAACATTCTTAGGCGAGCAAGCTACATCTGTGCATCAACGATGAGTTGGCAGCATCAATGGGTGTTGCTCAACTTGTTCCTAGCTGCATTTGCCTAGCAACATTTTCTTTAGCAGAACCTGTGCAGCATTGTTGAGTAGCAACATATTCCCTTCTAGACTTTGTTATCTGTCTTTAATATTTGGGTTCTTGTATATTAAAGTCGCTGTAACTTTCTGTTATTTTTTCATATTATACGGCCAAGGTCATTAAAATAGCTTGGTAACGATTTCCAATACAGTCAGGGCACTTCCATTACAAAGATGGTTGAGTAGAATGTGCTAGAAATTATTTCTAGAACTCTATAAATTATTTGCAGAATTAAAACCCCTATAGACGATTAAGAAACAATGAACATATCACAGAAACAAAACTCTAAATGAGCGTTTTACATAATAACTTACACGGCCCTCTTAATATTAATAAGTTTATTTCACTATTTGAGTAACATGGAATATTCGATTAAATACATATATACAAATACATATCACGTAAATTTGACTTAACTCTTAACTATAGTTCTAATATCTTTAGTAAGTGCTCACACATCAGTTTTTAAAGTGCGCTACATTTATATGGTGCGATGCTGCTGGGTTTTCGCCTCGATGATAAGGACGAGGACCAAATGACATACAATGATTATAACGCACATTATGAGGATAACGTAAAGGATTACAAACTGCTGGCTATTGCTGACGACAAACGCCAACTATTTGTTCTGCTCGGAATCGGACGAGACGTTCGAGGCAATGGGGGGAGTTGACCTGCCGTCAAAGTGCTGCTGATTCACCAGACGCTGTCGCTCCAAATACATAGACACTTTGATGTTGCGCACCTGATGGTTGTCGATGAGCTTCAACAATGCGATGACGCCGATACCCACCGAAATGGCGAACGATCCCCACGCACCGAACTAAAAGTAGCGAAGGTAAACAGTGAAAAAAAGTTTGGGGAAACGCTTGGTTAGTTAGCTCACCTGAGTGGTGCCCATTTCAAAGTAGAAGCCCGAGGTGTTGATCTTCTCCGTGTCGCCGTGGATGATGTTCTGGCCCGCAGAAATCGCGCAGGAGGGGAAGCGCTCGGTCATGCCGTCGCACCAAACGATGAAGCCCAGTGTAATGAATATGGCTGACAAAATGGACATGGCCAGCATCCAGATGCCCAAGACCACATCAATGAATAGAGCTATAAAAGAGGCCTCCTCCTTCATTCGGGCGTATCTAAGGAACAGAGATTAAAGGTGTAATAAACGCAGTCCCAGAGGAAAGCAGCTTCGCAGGTACATACCGATATATCTGCACCACCGAGATGATAAGTAGGAAGACTCCGGTGATAAGCGGGAAGTTGCAGAAGCCAGTCGATGCCCACCTGACGTCGAACATGCCGTCCTCCTCTCGCCATTTCCCAGTCGTGAAGAGGAGACAGTGCCCACTGCAGGAATATTAAAAGCTTAATATATCACAGGGGACAACTGCGCACTTTTCCCTACCAAAATTGGTCGAGGTTGACGAACAGCGGCACCACGATGCACAGCGACAAGATGAACAGGATGACATGGCCAGCGATTTGGCTAAGCTGCAGCACATTGGCCAGGGCCATTTTGCGTTTTCACCCAAAAATAATAAAAATAAAACAATTCCTGGGGAAAACTGCTGTCTTCTTCGGGTTGTTGCGCCTATCGATAAAAAGTGTTGGAAGGTGTCAGAGTTGCATCAGTTGGACGGCAAGCGATAGATGGCTGAGGCCCTGGCTGTAGAACGCCCATCTCTAGTTTGCCCTGAACTCGTAAAAAAGTGTAAAATTTGTTTACATTAAAAAAAGGTAAAATAGAGTACTAAAAAGGCACCTGACGTGCCCAAAAATCCTTGTATAGGCCACCCAAAACGGAGAACCGCGTGCATGCTTGAGGGCGTGGGCCATGGTCAGCGCGGGGGTGGGGGAACAGGCAATGCGAACAAAGAGCAATTAAAGCGATAGGGGGCAGCGAGACAGGGACAGCGAGAACTGCAGTGCTCGCCTGCTTTCTCCTCCGTCTCTCCGCCACTCTCTCCCCCGCATTCCCATAGAGGCTGTTGTGAAACGAAAGGTGAAGATCGCTCGGGCGAAGTGGAGACCCCGTGAAAAAAGGCACTCTCCCCAATCCTCCATTCCCTTGTTCGCAGACGCAGCAGTAGCAGCAGCGGCAGCGGACCAGCGGACGACAGCAGCTCGATGAAGTGCTTATGAGCTATAGCTAAGCAGCAGGACGGCAGCCAAGGAACACGGAGACGCGACGAGGTCGAGGTCCGGAACTGGAACTGGAACTGGATCACTAGGTGCAAGGTGCTAGGTGCAGTGGACTCACATCGAAGATAACGGACACTGGAGGGCAGCAGGTGACCTAGTTTTGCCCAGCAGACGGTGAGCGATAGCACCTAATGGCCACTGGCAACCCGTAGCGAAACTCACACTTCTCATACCCTTTCAGGACGATCCCACAATTGGATTAGAGGACACGCTTGGCTGGCGTTTCTGTGCAACTCCTTCCTGGGGCTGTTCTGTTGTGTTATTTAGTGAACTTGGAGCATCAACGTGCACTGCCATTAGCTGTAACCTTAATATACACTCATCGTAGCCATCGTAGCCTACCTAACGTAATTAGCGTACTTGACTTAACGAGCAGCATGTCCAACTCCCACTACAACAACTACCAGCAGCAGCAGCCGCACTCCAGCAACGGGGACAACGGCGAGTACCAGCACCAGCAGATGGTGCACCAGCCGCAGCGGGGGTTCTCCAACGGCCACGGTCACGGCGGCATGAAGAGTGTGGCGGTGCCCGACATGTGCCTCTTTTGCTTCGAGGTGCTCGACTGCGAGCTGAACAACGTGGACGGGCCGGCGATGCCGATGTTCAGCAACGACGCCTACCCGCTCTTCGTCACTTGGAAGATTGGGCGCGACAAGCGTCTGCGCGGCTGCATTGGCACCTTTAGTGCCATGGAGCTGCACCATGGCCTGCGCGAGTACGCTCTGACCAGCGCTTTCAAGGATTCGCGCTTCGCTCCCATTTCACGTGACGAGCTTCCACGGCTCACGGTCTCGGTGTCGATCCTGCAGAACTTTGAGGAGGCGCAGGGTCACTTGGACTGGCAGCTCGGTGTGCATGGGATCCGAATCGAGTTTCTAACGGAGCGCGGGTGCAAGCGCACGGCCACCTACCTGCCGCAGGTGGCCACCGAACAGGGCTGGGATCAACTCCAGACCATTGACTCGCTGCTGCGCAAGGGCGGCTACCGGGCGGCAATTACCCAGGAGATGCGCAAGTCCATAAAGTTGACACGCTACCGCTCGCAGGAGATCCAGATGCACTACAAGGAGTACCGGGAGCATCAGGAGCGGCGCGCCCAGTTCGGAAAGGTGCAGTGCTAACAATTGGACAGGCCGGCGGCGAGGCGATGATCCTGGCTGAGGGCAGGCCTCCTAGCCGTCGTCCTCATGTTGCTGCTAGCCTTTGAGTTCGGCCGAGCGTGGCGGCCGTTCGCTTTATCCGAGAGTTGAGTTTTAGCAATATCTCCTCCGATTGCAATGTTATGCCCTCTTCTGATTCATCTTCTTCGAAATGGCGGGCGAACGTGAGTTGATCGCCTTTTAATTACGTTTATGTAACATTTTAATGCTTAATATACTTAAGCGGCAGCGCAGATCCGATAGCGATTTCGGATCGGGATTCCTTTTCGTCGATGTTGTGGCCGCGGCGTTTCTCTTTTAAATCAAACACAGACACAAACTAAACAAAGCAAGCATAGTATATATATAGGGATATATATTACCGAATCCATATACAATACAAAAACGCAGCAGATATGTAATTCAAGTAATACGTTCAGCAATTATATATATATTAATAGATTTAACAACTAAACCAATTACATTACTAATTCTAATTCTATTCGCATTAAATAAAGGCCGACCCCTTCCGAGTCGCACAAGACAATGCAAAATATTGCAAGTGTACGTTCGTCTTTCTTCTCGGGGATCGCGGAAGCGAAAGGGAGTACATCTCAATGGGGGAGTACAAGATAATGTATGTAAATAGTTTATTGTTCCATTATGTTGTGCGTTGTTACATGGGTTTGATTTGTACTTCTAAATCTAGTCGATAATATCGATATATGTTTATATTTTGGGGCTTTACGTACGCTGCGAATGTGTCTCTTGGATATATATTTAGGTAGCTAAAAAATAGAGCTGCGCTACGCAGCAAGGCTAATCGAGTGATCTAAACAACTAAGCTAGTAACAGAGCAAGTTAATCTATGGCTAAAGCGGCGAGCAAGCGCTCAATAATTATAATTACTGGCATATATTCAATATATAGAGTCGATAGATCGCATTGATTGCAATAAAGTATGTGTCCATAGGCTAGCTAAACGCTCAAGCTGTGTTAATTATTGTTAAATATGATGGATTTGTCTGTATAATCGCAAACGCAACAAAAATCGCATTCCATCGCTTACAACTTTCAATTTTTATGGCAGTTACAAACAGCTTAGTTAAGCCTCAATGCCTGAGCAGCAAATCATACACATATCAGTTACCTAAATAATCAATTTACGTATTCTTCCTTTCCTTCGTCCGGCCCATCCCCATCGATTCCCGAGTCAGAGTCTCAGTGCTTGCACAGAAACTGCTCCAAGCACTGGCACTAGGTGGTCGACAAAGCATTCCACTCGAAGCGCGGATTCTTCGAGTGCGTCACCGGCATGCACTCGGGCTCCACCAGCTTCCAGACGCCATCCACCTGCTCTACAGTCGCCAAGCTGCAGTAGGGGATCTTGTGGATGACCTGACGCAGTTCATTAGTGCTGCGAGGAGCACCGCCTGTCAGCTGGCGGGAGCAAGTGTCCAGTGTGGTCGCATGGGCCACAACCAAAAGATTACCAGCTGGAAGGGACATGAGATTGAGTGGATTTCAAATAGGACTTCTTAATGACACTACTTACTTGTCTGCTCCAGCAGCTGCTGGATAACCGCATGATTGCGCTCGTAAAACTGCTCCGTGGACTCCTTAAGGCGAACAGTCAGGTCGGAAGACGGCTGCACCGGCTCGTAGTCCACATCAACATTGTATTTGGCCTCGACCAGCTCGTTCTTGGTCAGCCAATCGGGCACTCCGCTGGGATACCACGCCATCCACTCGAACAGGCCCGGCTCCACCTTGATCTTGTGCTTGCCCGTGAGACTGAGCCCCTCCAGAGCACTGGTGCAGGTCTGGATGCAGCGATACGAGGGCGAACAGTAGACATGGTCGATTTGCACCTGGGCCTCCAGCAAGGCCTGGCCAATGAGATTGGCCTGGTAGACACCGACATTGGTCAGCGGCGAGTCATTCTGCCAGCCCTCGGGGCTATTTTTCCGACGCGGCAACGCCTTGGGCATGTTCAGATCCTTTCGCATGTAGTTACCGAACTCATCGAAGCAGTACGGGATCCATGTGCCGAAAGTGAAGTCCACACGCTCGCCATGCCGCATTATGTAAATTTTTCGGTTCTTGGCGTGCGAGGCGTCCATGGAGCCCGGTTGCAGTGAGTGATCGGAGTGGACACTAAGCGTGTCGTCCGGGCGCGGCGGCTGGGCTGCCGGCGGTTCCACCATGATCTCGTCTACCGGTTGTTTGGATATGGAAGTTGAGCAGGAAGACATATTGGTCGTAATCTCGATCGTTGGCGTGTTCGGATTGTGTTGATGGGCCAAGTTCTGACTGTTGAGCAACTGCACAGAGGGAAGTTCCAAGCAGGGCTTCAGTGTCTGTCGCAAATATTTCTCAACACTCTGCTCGGACTCTTCAAACGACGATCCCTCAATTATCTCGGGATGTGCTGTGTCTAAAGAAAAGAGAAATGTGTGACTTAGAAACAATATATAACTTTGTCGACCTAAAAAAGGTCTTAAATAACAATTGAGAGTGTTGTCTGAACAGAACGCTTTCTTTCTGTGTGATTTGGTCTTCGGTTGAGTGCTCTCAGTTAAATTATATTGGTTGAACACATTGTGTCACAAGATGAGCATTTATAACAACTGACAACTGTATAATTTGTATGATAATGAACGGGCAACAGCTCAGCTCTTATCAATAATTGATAGCCTACCCGTCTGCAACTCACGCTGACGCTCTTCGGGCTCTGTCGATATGCTGCGTCCGTCCACAATGTCCAGATCTTCCGCAGAAGTTAGCGAAGACGCCACGCTCTTCGACAGCTGCACCACTCGATGCAAAGTCCAGGCGTCCGATTCGGCAGTGCGCTCGGTGTAGTTGACGGGCAGGTGACCCGTGCTTCCAGTTAGCCAGGAAATGCCCTCGGCCCAACCGTCACTGGAGCTGTCCACCACGTCGCTGTTCAAGTAGATGTAGTCGCCGATTCGGAGTTCCAGCTCATCCGTCTCGTGCGGGTTGTGTGGATATACGACCTTCTGGACCTGCAAAGAAATCAATGTGGGATTAGAACTCATAGTCAGGAGTGGACGGCAAAGCGCTCTCTAACTTGTTTGGTGGCGAGCCGCGGATCGCGGGAATAGAGGCGCAGTTCCCAATTGGAGGCGCAGCCGGCGTCTAGTGTTTCCACGAGTGCTTTCAGTGCATTGAACTGTGCCTGCGGGAACTGGTAGGCGAGCGTCAGGTGCAGGCTCTTTACGTGTGGCTCGAGTGAGATGGCTACGGGGAGTCAGAGTCAGACAGAAGCTATTAGTGACGACCGATCGCTTAGCGGGACAACCAATTTCTGAATGTAAACGAGAGCGGTGGTGCTGCTTATATGCATTTTTGTATCAAGAGGGTGAGCCGATATTTCGATAAGGAATGTAATCTATATAATTCATAATCGCGAAAGTAATCTTTAAAACCTGAATGTTTGGCCTCCATAGAAGTCTTTTACTTTTCACTATTGACGTATGTATTTCACGTATAATATTTATTACTTATTACCAATTTAGAGCTTAACTGGTGAGTCTAACATCCAATTCCGAGTGACTTTAAAATTTTAATAGAAAGCAAGAAAAATGTGTATATCTATAATTCCTTTCAGAAGCAATTAAATCGGCCCACCTTAGTATCTAAAGCTTACTAGAAATAACAATAAACTACAATTAGCAGAGTCATGACGAATTTCGCGGCGAATGAGGTGTTTCCAAGATTAGTAAATTATCTACTAAAGCGAGTGAGAGAGACATGCATTGAGAGATAAGAGGGTGCTCTGGTGAGTGAGTTTTCAATGAATGGAGGCCCGTTTTATGCATTCTAATGGTTCTAGGCTATTGGCTTACATCGACTGCTGCGTGGAATGCAGCGAGTGCCCGAGGAGACAGCTCCGCACCACGGGAAGCAGGCCACAATGGCGTCCAACTGCTCATAGGTGTCGCTTATGACTATGCGGCAGCGTTCCAGTTCCGGGAATTAGTGGGTAGCAGGTAACAGGAAGAGAGGAGAACAACATAACCGTAAGCCACTCCGAAACTTGGGGAAAACCGTTAACCGAATCAAACAAAAACGTGTGAAAGGTAAACCGAAAAACAACCCAAAGAGAGTGTGCAACCAACAGAGGGGGGGCATACTTGAGTTGGACACCTCCTTGACGTACTGCAGGGCCAGTCGTTTCAGATAGTTAGCGTCCTCCTCGGAAACAAAGAAGCCCATAAAGTTCTGACTCATGTACGGTTCCAGCTTCAGCGGGCGATCCAACAGGGCGCCCGTCATGTCCACCACCTGCTTGAGGGCCTTGGACAACTGCAGCGAGCACTCATCCGGAGCCTGTAAAAGGTTGTGCGAATGTGTTAAATACGGCTCGGGGCCTTCATCCAAAAGCTCACCTTAAAAAACGAGACCAGCGTAATGTGCGGCACGTAGTTGTGGGCTCCGTTCCAGCCGCACATTTGGCGCGATTTGGCCCAGAACTCCTCCAGCTGCTGTAGAAACGGGCCAGTGGGGCAGGCGTATATAATGTACTCCCTGGGTGCGCACTCGTCCAGCGTGGCATCGTTGACATGGGCCAGTAGCCAGTCGGAGGCAATCTGAACTCCGCGATTGCCCGTCGATGCCAGAGCTTTCTCCCTGCGGGCGTTGTAAGAAGAAAAAAATCAATACTTTGTCTCTCTCGACCTGCGACCCCTTTTGCGGGCCAACATCTAACCCGGCCAGCTTCTATTTTGGAGGGGATTTGACTGGGCTATTGCCAGCCGACTATGTCCGTGAAATACTCACGCCCTGTGCCTGGGAAAGCCCATTTGGAGCAAAGTTTGGAGCGGCGTCAGATGCTGCTTGGAGATGCAGATTCGCGTTGGCGTCTGACTCTTGCGCGGCGGAAGCGTGGCCATGTCGATTTTTGGCTCCTCCTTATGCCCCAGAGACCAGAGTGCGGCAGCGTTCGGTTCTTAGCGGTATTGTCAATAGTTTTCAGTGATAATTTCAACAAAAATAGGATACGTTAATTGGGCAGACAAAACAGTGTTGGCTAGTGACCGACCGCCCAAAAATTTTGCCAGGTCTATCGATAGTTTTCCCGCAGTTCCTATCGATGTTGTGCAATCGATTAGCCAGTAGTGATGAGAGCTATATTCCTGGCAAGACAACAACAAAATTCACTGCGTAATTAATTGAGTATTTTAGTAAAATCGAGGCGAACCACAAAGAAACAACTCGCAGATTGTTCGCTTAGTGTTCAAAGTAAGTGCCAGTGAAAGAGAAAATTGGCGAAATACGAAGGTGTAGTGCCCGAAAAGAGTGTTACGCATCAGGCAAAAAGTGCACACGGAAAATGCCATTGGGGCTCCATCGAACATACACACGAATGTACACACAAAGGCTCACGCACACCGACGCAACTGTGGTGCTCCGTCGAAATGGTGTGCTGGCTGTATGTGTGTATGTTTGTGGTGCACAAAAACAAGTCGTTCATGGGCTACATCGGGGGCGGCGGTTGGCATCAGCCTTTTCGGCCATTTCGCACTTATTTCAATTGCTGCCCCACGGTGGTTACTCCCCCTCCAGGGTTAGTTCAAGAACTAAGGAAATGGGCGTTTTCTCTGCCTGTCTGCTGTTGGTGGTGTCCGAGTAATAGAATCGGAGTGACCTCGGTCTTTGTCTGTGGCTCTTGCTCACTTTCTCCGCAGCTCAGCCAGCTAATAAGCAGTGATCACGCTTTATCGCCCCTATGCGGGCCAACCACCATACCTCCCTTCCCCTCTTCGCTTATCAGTGTCCGGCGATCACTCACTGCACACGATGACTCATGGGTTTGTGAGTTTATCACCGTTCTGAATGGATCAACAGCGCCTCGAAATGTTGCCTCCGCCATGCACTGGCCACCACAGCTGTTGCCAGGCCCCAGTGGATATTCCTCCCTTCCCTGTTGTAATCGCATTAGATACATGTATTTTTAACACTCAAATCAATACTGCTTGCAGCCAGCGCCAAAATCCAATAGAAACAACCATCGATTCAGAGTGAGCCAACCACACAACATACATAGCAATGGCCAGCCGCGGGAAATCATTCCTGAAAGTCATCATTCTGGGTGACAGCAGCGTGGGCAAGACCTCGCTTATGAATCAGTATGTAAACAAACGCTTCTCCAACCAATACAAAGCCACGATCGGAGCCGATTTCTGCACGAAAGAGGTGGTGGTCAACGACCGAATGGTCGCATTGCAGGTAAGCCAAGTCCGCCAAAGACATCTCCTCAGAATACGCCTAATATCCGCTATTTACGTGGCAGATCTGGGACACTGCTGGCCAGGAACGTTTCCAGTCGCTCGGTGTAGCCTTCTACCGCGGCGCCGACTGCTGTGTGCTCGTCTACGATGTGACGGCGCCTAACTCTTTCAAGAATCTCGACTCCTGGCGCGACGAATTCTTAATACAGGCCAGTCCGCGCGATCCCGAGCATTTCCCCTTCGTGGTGCTTGGCAACAAGGTGGACCTGGACAATCGCCAGGTGTCAACGCGTCGGGCGCAGCAATGGTGCCAATCGAAGAACGACATACCCTACTACGAGACGTCCGCCAAGGAGGGCATCAACGTGGAGATGGCGTTTCAGGTTATAGCCAAGAGTGCGCTCGAGTTGGAGGCGGAGGTGGGTACCTTTGTTTGCTTGCAGATCTTTAAAGCAATAACCTAATCTAATCTCTTGCTGCAGGCTGAGGTCATCAACGATTTTCCCGATCAGATAACCTTGGGTCCACAATCCAATCGTCCTTCAAACCCTGACAACTGTCAGTGCTAATGAAATAGCAGATGCAGCGTGGATAATTACACAATCTATATTATTAAATAATATTTCCAACATAATAATATGAACAAGAGAAGCAAGCACGACGACAATGGAGAAGAGTGTGTTCTATGATTAAGTAAAACAATTTCAGCAACAACAGCATAGTAATTAATTAACAGATAGGATGCAAGGATCAGATTCAGACGCAGCAGACTCTAATCGGGCCTCTGGCAAGGGCTTTAACCACTATATCCCGGAAACCAACCAATTCTTCGACATAAAAAACCGTTCAATGAGTAATAACCAGTGCTCTGTGTGCTCTCGTATTCAATTCATGTTTATGACCGCCCGCCTTCTTCCTAGTACTATTTTTGCCATTTAATTAGTAAAATTTTGCACGCAACCGCAGCTGACTTTGCAACAAGAACAAGAACAGCAGCAAGATTGAGTATACAAGTATCTTCAAAGCAAAAAACGAAAACAAAACAAAAAAATCTTGTGATTGTAAATTTAATAAAAAAACTAACCTTTTTTAAATGTAATTAACGACATCTTTTCCCGCACCATCGAATCCTGATCGGCTCAGATCCAAATACCTTTATCCTTGCAAGACATTCGAGCGTGAATTTTGATTAGTTAATTATAGTATATCCTATAACTATAAATAGTATTCCATGTAAAATTACTCCTTGTTTTTCGGTAATACATATATGTAAATTGCGTATAACTGGTATGTAGTTTTTCCACTAATTAATTTTATGAGTTTTTTCATGCTTTTGGTTTAATTTACGCAATAAACGATGAAAAGTTTACAATAAATTATATACAATTAAGCTAAAGTGCTGGGTTTTTTATATGAATTTGGTTCTAGTAATACATTTAACCACTGTGCGGAAGTAAAAATCTAGCGATGGCAGATGTGCAAACAGTGGTCTATCGATGATCGATACCTCTCAATAGCTCACTGTAAATTATTTTTATTTGGCCAAAACAGCTGTGTCTGTTACCAAGTTAATTTAATTGTTGTTTGTTCCTCTCTACAATGTCGAATATTTCACCCGTGACCCCGCCGCCACCACCTCCAGTGCCTCCTATGAAAGTCACACCTGTTACGGCAAAAGAACGTCCTGTTGCGGTCAATATAACCAGCGACGAATGCAGCTGGGCCTGGGAATACCCGGAGCTGCAAAAAGGATGCTATCTCAGTCGCGTGTGCCAGTACGCTCCGCCAAAGCACTGCCAATACTACTCCGTGCCCAGCGTATTGCAGGTGAGCTCTGGACTGCAGGGAGTTCCAGGATTTCAAGGATTTCAATTATCCAGGTTGGCCCCACTTGCGGTTTGACTGCTCTAAGCATTTTGCTCGGCGGAAAACCCACGGCTGCCCAGCTTTTGGAGGATGCTATTGCCCAGGAGTTCACGATAAATGGAGAACTCTTTAGTGCTCAATATTTGTTTGAGCTATCGCGAAAACATTTACCAGGACCTGGAGCATGTCAACTGCACCAGGGTCATCTCAGCTGCAAGAAAGTCAAGGAGCTGCTGAAAGCTGGGGGCTGCCTCCTAGTGCCGTATCCTTTCCAAAAGTAATTCCCCAATTGAAGTTTAAACCAAGTTTAAGTTCGGGTTTCCCGCATTTCGTACCTCGCTTGCGCCTAACAGTCACAGTTGAACGGTTAACAGCACGCTGTTATCAGCAAGTGCTCTTAAAGTCGCGCATGTTTAGTGTTAAAAATTAAAAAAACAGCCGACTGAGTTTTGTAAAGTATTGCAATATTAGTTGCCTATTAATAAACAAACAGTTTAAATTGATCCATTAAATGGCCACCGAAGAGGAGCAGGTATGTGGTCCTATAAATTACAAAAGAAACCCCGCTAATTCCTGTACTTGCAGCTCAGTCAGGTAATTCTGCCGGTGAAGGAGCCCCTGGATCTTATCCGGCTGAGCTTGGATGAGAAGGTGTACGTAAAGATGCGCAACGAGCGGGAGCTGCGAGGACGTCTTCATGTAAGTTCGATTCTTGTGCAGCTCACTATTGAAAATCCTTCAAATAACCTTCTTGGCAGGCCTTTGATCAGCATCTGAACATGGTTCTGGGCGACGCCGAGGAGACAGTGACCACCGTGGAGATCGACGAGGAGACCTACGAGGAGGTGTACAAGACCGCGAAGCGTACCATTCCCATGCTGTTTGTGCGAGGCGACGGCGTCATCCTGGTGTCGCCACCCATGCGAGTGGGCTAGCCACACCTGCATTTATACGAATTGTATCTATATAGGTTAATAAATGTCCTCAAAACTGTCATTTTGTTCTTTTAACATAAACCATTGCTTTGCATTCGTTGGTGGTCCTTAAATCACTTGTAATTCTTAAGCTATGATGCTGATGTGAATCATGCTCCTTGCCTAAAGTCCGGACACCGAGCTCATTGGGCCCTCATTGTGGGCTATCTGATCGACATACAGGATAATGTAAGGTAACTCCTTGTAGAAGTCATTGCTCTATTAAATTAAGATTCTCTTGCAGTACTATGTCTTGGCCCGCCATGGCAAGACCCTCAATCTGGCGGTGTGGTCTCTGGACACGCTGAGCGAGAGCAATGCCAATTTACATGAGTTTGCCCAGCCAAAGGGCTATCCGGACAACGAGTTTCTGCGGCCACCCGGTGGCATAGCCGGGCCCCTGGGCCTCAACGAGCGCTCCATTCTAGTCACCGGCTTGCCCCAGCAGGTGCTTCATGTGCGCTGATCCTACCTGCGCAGCCTTGTGTTCAATAAAGTGACCAAATGTTTTCGTATTTAACTTTAATATATATTTAATAGTACAATTATAAATTACACACACGCCTTACAATATTTCCAACGCTCAACGCACCTCGAACGGTTGCTTCTCCTCATCCTTATCCTCTCTCATCTTTCACACGCAGAATTTCTTTCGCAAATAATCGGTTCGCAACTACTACGGGGGAAACGAATGCGATTTTAAAGGGGAAGGGGGATATAGAATATAATATAGTACATCAATGATATATCTCGAACTGTCTCCGGCTACGCGGCGGCTGCTACTGTATGTATATAGATTTATGTATACATGTATAAATTGTCGCCTCTTCAAGCGCTTCACACTTTGAAATTTCACAAAATCACAACAATAAGAGTAGTACACATGGTTTGTATATGGTTTAGATAAGATAGGTATACTATATCCTATATATAGTATATGTATTGTATATAATTTCACACACAGATATTTTGTTCTGACTTTAGGTAGTTACATAGACGACGGGCTTGGTTAAATATGTCAAGATTTTTTTGTCAATTAGCTTTAGCAATGCTGCGCACATAACATTTAGATACGTTTGATAGTTAGTAGTAGTTGGCCAGCCAGGAAGCAACGATTTTGAGATCATTTGGGGGCCTACTGCTCCTGGTTGGTTAGTAGGATATACAATATGCTATAACATGCCAACAGGCAAGAGCAACGTACGTGTGTCCATCGAAATTCTTGAAACGGTAACTACAAAGATTGGCTGTTTCTAGTTCTAGACAGGATACATATTTTGATACGCGTTGTTCATCTTTTTTTTTTTGACGACTTTATAATTACTTTAAGCATATCTTTAGACTATGTAGATGTGGTATAGTGTGTCTGTTTTTGTCTGATGTCTGTCTTACACCCGGGTTTGCGGGTCGAAAGTCACCGATTAATTCACAATTTCGAGTGCGGAAATGAACTTAAAAATGAAAACGTTACAGGCTAAACTGGTTTATTAACTAAAAATTTACAAATACTAATTATATAAATATAAATTATCATTCTTTTCAGTTTTAAATATATATTTATTGCCGCGCAAGTGACTGGCTCCGGCTCCCGTTTTTGTGTATATCTGTGTCCTTTTGTGGTTTGTGGAGGTGGAGGAGGTGGAGTCGGGGGGCCGTCCCGTCGTGTGAGCTCGGGGGTTTTAAAATGACTAGGATAATTCAGCACAGGACATGGGTGTGCAGCCGATGAGCGCAATGGGGAAGTTCTTGACATGCGTCTGCCATTGCGACGATACCTGGAAGAACTTGACGCCCGTCCACTCGGTGCCATCGATGTACACTGTCAAGTAGAAAGGGATATTAGTGATATCAAAGCCACTAGGGACAGCGAGGAACACTCACCTCTTAGTGGCACTGGATGCGATTGCTTGGGTGAGCAAATCAGGCGTGCGACTCCCTCCACGCACTGCTCCTTCTCGAGATCACGCTCCTTATCCTTTTTCTTGCCCAAGCGCATAACTAGAAGAGAGCAAGCCACAATTAATAAAGGGAACGAAATAAATAAGATAAAGTACGACTCACTTTGCTTTTGCTTCTTCTCCTTGGTAGCGAAACTAACAGTCAGTCCATTGAACATATCACCCAATTGCTGTGCATGCTGTGGCAGTCGCCACACCTGCAGGTTCCTAAACGTACTCTTAATGCTATTCTTGCCACCGGCATCGCTGCCCTTGGACGTGCCGCCCTTCGACTCCTTGGCATGTCCCTCACCCGGCCTCACCAGTGGCCAATAGTCCACCTGCAGTTCTACCGCCTCGGCTGCTGCTGCCAAAGCTCCGCTGAAGGTTTGCTGCTGCAGAGAGGAGGGAGTGCTCAGCGATTCGCTGGTATTGCGCTCCCGGTGCGAGGAAGCCGATGACGGTGGTGTCTGCAGCGGCGGCGAGATGCGTCCCATGCTCTGCTGCTGCTGAGGCGGAGAGCCAGAAACCACGCCATGCACATTCGGCGAGCTCTGGCTGCCAATGGGGATGATGGCAGAGCTGGAGGCAGATGCGGAGCCTAGTCCGCTGCCAGTGGCATTAGAGCCACCAGCAATTTCCTCGAGATCCAGCGAGGCCTGCGCGTCAAGATAACCAATGCGAACATCCTGCAAATAGAGGCGATTGTGAGCACCCCTATCGGATTAGAGTTAAGCTCGGACTTACGCTGACGAACGGCACAAAGATCTGGCAGGAGTCCTCGTCCTTGTAGTTGACCATGGCCTCGGCGATGGGTATCTGGGTGCAGGGCCCGGCCGCATGCAGATAGCGCTGGATGCGCTGCACCAGTTCCGCAATGTCCGACTTCGTTACGCCAGCCGCATCCGCCAGGTTGGCCGTCAGGGCCGTGGCATTCACTGTGGTCACCGCACTGACCGCCGCAGCCGTGGCCGCCGCCCGTTCGCACAGCTGCGCCCAGTTGTCTGAACCAAACATCGCTGCATAGGCTTGATCCATCTGGCTGAGATGTCGCGCCACACTGCCACAGGTGCCGCCGACGGGCACCAGGTAAAAGCGAAGGTGATTGAGCCAGTCCGGTGGCCGCACGCCCATCAGCTCCACATAGTGTCGCAGGGTGGCTCCCTGCAACCAATCACCTCCTATGAGCAGCACCTTGACCGTATGCGGCGGCTTGGCGTTCGAGTTGCAACTGGAGAATGGCAAGGAACAATAAAGAATCCCATTCATTCCCTCAGGCATTGTATATGGCAATACTTACTACTTCTGGATCTTGGCCATGAGTGCCTGCAGCACCGCCTTCACCTCGGCCGTGTTTTGGGGCACGAAGGCCGGCTTGAAGGAGTTGGCAAAGAGCGTGACCAGCTTGGCCAGCAGCACGCTGCCCCCCAGCGCCTCTGGCGGACTGATGATGGTCACCACCTCCGGTATGGCGCTGTCCTCGCCGGCGAACACGCGACTCAGTTGGTCGAGCAGCAGCTTGCGTGGCTCCACATTGGTGGGCGACAGGCAAGTCTCCAGCATGGATCGTGGCTCGGCACTCAGGCTCAAGGTGTGCTTCCTTTTGCCGCCACCCGAAGCGCTGACACTGACACTGGAACTGTTGCCACCGCCGCCGCTACCCATAATTCCTGGTGTATTGCTGGACGTGCGGAACAGACGCGAACGCTTCTCCGTCTGGGCGGGCGTGACCATGCCGCTTCCCAAGCTGGCAGCCACCGAACTCACCGGAGTCAGTTGCTGTTGCTGTTGCATCTGCATCTGCTGCAGCCGCATATAGTCCTTGTCCCGCGGTGGACTGTTCTGCGGATCCGAGTTCTGGCCATCCGTATAGCCGGCATTGCCCTCGTTCCCGGAGCTGTCGTTGCCACGATCTGTGAGGAGCACAAAATGGAGAAATGGAGCAGGTTAACCAGATGTTTATTTAGGGAATAAGCAAGCCAAGGTTGGGGTCAATATAATAGCAATGGAGATGTGGAAACTGGCAAAGAAAAATCATTGTTTTAAAGGCTCTTTCTATATGAATTCTTCAGGTAAGAAGTTCGCCTTATAAACCTCTTCTTTCTCACTTTTCCAGAGACCAGCACTATTTTACTGACCCCCAGTGGGGGACTGGGCTGTGAGGGGAGTGGTGTGAGTCTAGGGGGACAGAGACATGCGGACTGAGACCAAACAAGACAAGATAAACAGAATCGTGAGACCGAGTGGCCACAAATAAATCGGCACCAAAAATAGAACGCCCCTGCAAAGAGTGTTTCCCCAGTCCAAGGAGACGTGAGCGAGCCGGTGTAAGTAATAATAATAATAAAAACCCGGGCCGAAAAAAATATATAATTAAAGCTTTTCTTTATTTTATGAGCATGAAATGGAGTGGGGTGGTGGTGGGGCTGAGGGCGGGGCAAGTGGCCATATTTTTCTGTGGCCGAAATTTCCGGCTTGACGTGCTTGAATTTTCAAAGCCATGCGCCGATTAATCAAGAAAAAATACAAGAAAAAAAAAAAGAAAAACGCACGACACGACAAGTAAAGGGAAAGTGTCGGAAAAAGGGGGAAACTTGGGGAAAACTGGTGGGGGAACCACATACGAATCCCAGACTTTATCAAGTGGAAGGGCCCTGATTAGGGGTGGTGTTGTTTCTTGGAGGACTGACGTCTATGCTGGGCTACTTGGAAAAGCACCGACGCTTCAAGTGCGTCGGAGGTTCAATTGTCATGCCGCAAACTCATCACACAACACACACACTACACACAACAATCCCACACATGTTGAGGACGACAGGGTTTATTTTTACGGCATCCCAGACATGCAAGGCGAACGATCAATGGACTGACGCACAAATCAAAGACTCCCCTCCCGTCCGGAGCATGCAAGGGAGCCTAGTTTGGGCGGCAGGCGGGGTGCAACTAAGCTACACATACGTTCAAAGCATACATTTAGGTTTTCAGTGTGTGTCCTCGTGACGGTGTGTGTTTCTCAGTGTAATTGTATGCATGTGTGGGCTGTGCGTGTGGGTGAGGCAAGGCAAAGGATCAAAGGATTATGGGGGCTACACCACCTTGGAGTCGAACATAATCTCTACCAAAACCTATTTTGTTTCTGGAATGAAATGCAAATTAATCCAAACGTGAAGGCGAAACTCAAGAATATTTACTAGGTATATTCATTTATGAACTCAGTTAATGTCAGTTTAAGTTTTGAGCTTTAAGAAATATATAATTCTAAGTTTCTTTATATATTTGTTTTAAAAACATCACAGAGATGCCAAAGAAATCGCTGTGGATTTGAAATCTCTTTAAATGCGGTTCTGAAGTATGCAACATAATGGTGTACCTTACAAAGGAAAATGCATTTAAGTGGAATTTAAGTCCTTTGTGTAATTTTTAATTAATGTTAGGTTTATAGTGATTTATGTGGTGCCCTTGGCAAAAGTAGACTAAAAAACATTACATTTCTAACTTTTAGGCACATTTTTAAATGATTTTAAATGCATCTAATGCAAATTCAACATTATGGAAATAAAGTATATTACATAAATAAATGAAATAATAAAAAAACCCTTAGATTTTGTGGAGCTTTCAAGGTGGCGTAGACCCTACAAGAGTGTAAATATAGTGACAAGTCGTTATAAGTTTCTTGGCATTTCTGAATTGGTAAAACTATCTGATGGGGTGGAGTTCTTGTTATTTATTTACAAACTGGACACAGATTGCTGTGTGCTCTTTATGGTTATTCTCATACACATTATCGGTGTTGTGGTCTCATTTCGGTGGATATTTTGGGGATATGCGAGTGGTGGGCAGTGTGTGTTCTATATAATTTTGATCGGGTGGGGTGGGGTATATTTGTTCGATTTTAGATTTCTTCGCTGTAATGTACACAGACCTGGTGTTGTTGCCGAATTGTTATTGTTTGTTAAATGAATGCATTTTTGGTTTTTGTTATTTTCAAGATTGTAAGATGAATTGGTCAATTGGTCGCTCTTATCCGATGATCGGCGCTCAGAGTTGCCTGCAAGAGAGATTTGTTCAAGCCATGCAAAAATGTTTCTTCTGTTTGCTGTTGTTGTTTTTTGTTTTGTTTTGTAAGTAATAGTATAGTAAGTAAGGTAAAGTAAAGTAAAGTAAAGTAAGGTAATCAAAATCGCTCAAGTTTACGCTAAGCACAACTAAGGATATTCTCTTATCGAAAAGTACTTGGCTTACGGTCTACGGAACACAGTTGAAAGTTACACAAGTGTTATGTTGCGCTGCAGTTTCGCGGGAAAGCGGGAGGACGAGGAGGAGAAGGGACAAGGCCGTCCCGCCGCCTCTTTTACATTTCTTTCGTGGGCGGATATGATGGTGAACGGTCAACAGGACAATTAACTGTCTCCCCACCATTTCTGTCCTCCAGTTTTTCCCAGGCGAAGCAATTTGTCCTGTTTTTATTTTTCAACTGTGTGCCTGTGTGTGTGCCTTGTTGTGTATGCGTGTGCGTGTGTGTGAGTGTGTGGCATTCCTTTCCGCAACTCTTCTGTATTTATTATTTTTGTGTTTTTTAACCTTGACCCAAACTGTCAACAACGGCAATAAAGGCAGACAAGCAAAGCAGACAACGCTTTAAAAAAAAAAACAAATAGGCAAAAATAAGTCCTACACATTAAAAATAGATTGTACAAATTTGACTATGTTGTGGGAAATATGTACTTTCATTTCATTAAATAAAATATCTCATAGTTATAAACTTTTATAATTCATATACCCTTTTACCCCTATCTAGAATTTCCAATTTAATATATTTAGTATATCCTGTATATACAGATTACGGACTTTATAGATCTGTATTATCAAATTTATCAAATATAGCTATTTTTAGGATACTGATGAATATGTTGTGGCTCGCACTTGAAACAGCTCTTTAAGATCTTCTTAAGTATAATGCCTCTCGAGTCCCTGATATCACTTAACTCTCTTAAATGTTTTTCATTTAAAATTTAAAATAAATTATTAATAAAAGCAACGGATACTGATGAAGGAGTTGTGGCTTCCTCTTAGAACAGCTGTATATTCAAGCCTGCTTCTTCTAGTACGCCAGATTTTAGATATTACCTATTATTGATATTGCTTTTCTCGTATATATTACTAGAATTAAAGATTTTGTGGAATTTTATGTGTGTCCTTGGTGTTCAACATAATAACGTAATGCAACGCAACGCAACGCCCACAAACTCATACGCAACGCAACGCAATTAGAAAGCCAAACATAATAGCATAAGAGCAAAACTCGTTTAGTCAAAACTCCAGTTAATAATACATTAACGCAATGCAAGCCGCTCATCCCGCGTCCAGTGCTCCGTCTGCCTTTGCTCCCCACTCACCTGTTGTCCCAATTCCGGATCCTCCGCCCGCCAGCTGGCCGAGATCGCCACCGCCGCCGCCGTTGCCGGTGATGCTGTCATGGAGCATTATCCGTGAATTGGTAAAGAACGGACGCAGCGAGGGCTTCGGCGTGGAGCCCACCGAAATACTGTCCATGTCCGGCCCGGAGTCGTCGCCCTCGCAGCAGGACAGCGACTCCAGCTCCTGGAAGAGCGCATCCAAGTCCCGTTCGCCGCGCAACGCTGCCGTGCCCCTGTGCCCGGACTCGCCCTCCAGCTCCTCGCTCACCTTGAAGCGCTTGAGCAGGGCCACGATCTTCTGCTTGAAGTTCCGCTGTTGCAGCGAGATCGTCTGGGTGGAGAAGGAAACTCATTATTAGTATTAATTATATGCGGAAAAGGTTAATTACACTGCACACAAAAAGAGGCTTTAAATCTACAAAATATTAATACAAATAGTATAATCTTTCTGTATGCACTTCTCCTTTTGCTATAACAATAATAATCCCTCTTAATTACCCCTGGCTTTAGCTTAAAAGTGGCTCATTGGCCATTAAACAAATCTCAAGGACTGCCGGCCTGCGGTGACGACTGAAGCTGTTAAAATTTATGCATCGTTCTTTTTTAATTGCCCAGCTCGCTCTCTCTGTTTTGTGTTTGTTTTATTCCCATTTCTGTGATGTGCTGTCATTAGGCGTGTTTTTATCTACGAGCGACATGCAAAATGATCCTGCGATAAAAACCGGCAGCAACAGCCGAGGAAAAAAAAAAGCTGAAGCCATGGCAATAAAAGCCGCAGGCTAATTTTACACCTGTGCTTCGGATGTTGCCAGGTGCGTATAGAGTAGGGAGAGAGACCAGGCTAAAGTCCATAATTGGCCCAAACAGCTGAGCCAAGTGGAAGCCAGGTGCTGTCGCTGTTTAAATATTTAAGCGCGAAGTTTAAGAAAATTGTCCCTGTCGTTATTAGTACTTATACTTCAAAGGGGAACCCTCTCAATAAATCATGCATATTGTAATTATAATAATTATAATAAGGCTGGAAGAAAGGATTAAAGGGGCTTTTGTTTGGGATATGCCTGCATGGATAAGCTATATTGTATATTCTGTATTTTCTATACTTTCTGTATAGGAATCATTTCCCTTGTGTATAAGCCAACTCCCCTCTATTGCCATGCGGAAACTCGTGGGTTTCCTTTTTTAGATCGCAACCCACACAATCTATCAATCCACGGCCCCGATATAGCCCTGAGATATAGTTATAGCATCGAAACTATGTCACCGGGCGAATCTAAGCGAATTGAGTCGGGTAAGCCAGCGACACGCCAAGGCCGCCAGCCCCAACAATTGTCAACTATTTGCCACAGAAATTCTTGGCCACCCCGATTCTTTTTTTTTTTTTGGTGGGGCATGCCCAACCATACGGTATATATATCTGTCTACTCTATTTGCATACTATAAGGATATATTTTTGATACATATTTCTCTTTGTTCTCTATCTACCTGTATCTGTGCTGCCTGTGGATCTGGGTTAGCAGCAAGGAACTGGCAAAATTTCGCAATTGCAAATGCCTAAACAAGAATGAGGAGATAGTATAAGGTTCTAATCGTGGGGGAGACAAGGCTAGGAGCATACTTGCCATGACTAGAGTGGCCTAAATGCGAATAATATGGTAATAACCAATAGATTATTCCTGGGAAATTCCCACAAAAGCCAAAGGCAAAGGCAAAAAGATGTTTGCCATGATTATGGGTATTGGCAGTCACCTAATTCCGAACTCAATCATTCTCTTGAAGAATTATTAATATTACTTTTGACTATCATTTCATTTTTGGCCAAAGTTGGCATTTTAATACACAAATTTTTTTGGAAAGTCCCAGATAACAATAACCATAACTAAGCCAAAAGAGCCTTAATTTCAATTCGGTTTTGTTTGGAAATTAAAAAAAAAATAATTTTGAGCCAATTTTTGACAATTTTAATGATGTAACCCCTTATGAAATTTTGAAAAATCGGCCAAAATTTTATTTTTTAATTTTTCAAGTATTTTATTGCTTAATAATTAAGATTTTAACGGCGAATCGGAATATATACGTCATTTGACTATCATTTCATTTTTGGCCAAACTATGCTCTCAAGAAGACCTCAAAGATACGAATTTTTTAGATTGGAAAGTTACCAAGCTGTTTACCTTTTTTTTTAAATTCTATAACAAGATTTAGGGGTTTGAAGCTTTAAGACTTCATCTATCAATCTTCCAGAGTTATTGCCTTATAGCAATAGGACAAGTATTTATGGTTTTGTAAATGTAAGTCGTAGTAATGAGACGCCTTTCTTTTTTGTCTGATTATTGGCTTTACAGATATTAATTAAAAATACGTTCGTTCGTTGCGTTCCCGCGTTTCTAGCTACTTTAATGAATGGTTATGCCTCCGCTTGAGTTTTGTTTGTAATCTATTTTAGATAGCTGAGTACTATGTGATATTTATTCACTTTGCATAATGAATTTTAGAGCCGCTAAATCGAAATACTCCCGACTGCTGACGTGTTGCCGCGCAATTATACCGACCCGCACCATCACCCTCACAACGTAGAAATACTTTCCGATATGCGACAATTTCGGGGGCAGCAGATGGCCGGTATTACACGATTCTATCTAGGTTGACTCACCCGGCTAAACTTGGCCCGTGACGAGCTCTTGTCCTTCATCTCGAACTCGCTATCGCTATCAACGACCACGCCGGGATGATGGTGCTGAATGCTGCCGGGATGATGGCCAACTAAAGCGCAATCCTCGATACCGGACCGCTGCAGCTTGTTGCGATACTTGCGCATATCATGCTTGGCCGGATGGCTGTAGTCCCGCGGATCCCGGATCAGGCCCAGCTCGTTGGCCTCGTCGTTGAATTCCCCCGAGCTGAACTCGGCCTCCTCGTCCTCGTCGGAATACTCAGCAACGCGATCTGTGGAGTGAGATTATCACTTGAGTACACATATATATGTATATATTTCTTGAGGGATAAGTAATGGATATGATAAGTATACGTAGCACTGAATAAAAGTAAGCTAAACGCTTTGAGGCATCCGCTTTTTGCGTTGTTGTTATGAACTGTCTTGGTTTATGGCCATTTTATTTAACAATAAAAAAAAGCCGCGCGATAGCGGTAGCTGGAAAATCTTGTTTTCACACTACTTTGTTTATTTTCTGCTATGTATTTAGATCTATATCAATACTGCAACCATAACAGTGCCCGACACTCATCTAAAATCTCTATCCGGAGTATTTAAACTTTTCCAATTGTTTTGAATCTTGGTATGTGGGTAGAACAACACAAAAACTAATGTTATCTATGGTTTAATATACGCTTTATATATAAGATTTATCCACAAAATAACACATTTTCTTTTCCAAATGAAAATTAAGCAGTCGAATTGGTATTGGTTCTTAAAAAGAACAAACTACGTAGATAATACAGGTAGTTTGTTCCATTCAAATAATGATATATACATTACATTTGATTATTTCGTTGAATTTTCACATTCACTACCTTTTTAGGGTTTCAGTTCCGCTGCTCACTATTTTAAACTGTTGCTGTTTTACGAACCAAATATGCTTTAAGCCAAAACACACCGTTATTTTGTCTTTATTTTTGTTTTTGCTTCGCTAATTAATCACAGATAGCCACGGTTGACTGTCTTTTTAACTGTTGTTGGTGCTTTTGTTTCAACTACGCCTGATTTATCTGTTCATCTCCCGTATTATTATTTCGCTTTCTTTCTGTCTTTCGCCGACTTTTCTTCTCTGCCGCCTATCGTATGTGTGAGCCGCTGAGCGCTTGTTGGGAAAATGAATGAATTGCACGGTGCCCCTCACGTTTTGTGTACTTGCGATGCACAGTGGGGCCAAAAAGGTGATAAAGAGTGAAAATTTAGTCAAAGGGCTCGGTTTAACTTAGATGCGATTTTAGCGTTTTCGTAACTATACTTTGATTGCAATTTGTTATAAACAAAAATAATTTGTTGAATATATTACATTTATTTATAGCACAATTGTTTACCGTTTTAGTGAGACTTATTTGGTTTTTGCCTTGTAATTTACTGTCACATTTGTTCTAAAAGCCCCACTGTGCATTGAGTGAAAGAGAGAGTGGGCAAAGAGCGGGATGAGAGTGGGAGAGAGTCAAAGCCCCCAGCTACACCTGCCAGAGATTGAGCAAGTGAGCGAGCGTGCGAGCGCATGGAGAGAGCCGATGAGCTGCTTGCGCACACATCGAAATTACTCAAATCAATATGAGCAATTGAAGGGGACAAGCCAACGTGTGCTTCGATATATTCCATTATATCTGCACACACACACACGCTCCCACACACACGTTATCTATATGCGGCTCTTGGTGCGATGTTACTAAACAAGTGTCAAAAGCTCACGGGCATGGGAACTGCTCATTAAAGCTATTTTTACGCCCGGATTCGGGCAATTGAACTGTGCCGCCGAAAGAGGGTGTAAATGTGAAGGGTGTAAGGTGGGAGGGGAGAAAACGAGAGGTGCTTTCCAATGGGATTTACTTATAAGCGCCGGCCATTTGCCACCCACTCATCGATTACACATCACTTATTAGGTTCTTGAATACGAATTCTCTTGATTTTTGTGTTCTCGGAATTCCAACGGAGAATTATTGGATTATTTCCTTGTTGATCGTTTGAATTAATTTACGAGAATATAATAAAAGGTGCTTTAGGGAGTTTTAAGATCCACAGTTTTGAAATACTGTTATTAATCAACAGTTATTTAGAGAACAAAATCTCCATTTACAAAAAAAAATTCTTTATTATAAGTCACGCGTTCTTAATATAAAGATCCAGATCTTTTGAATAGATCCTGTTGTGGATCTGGTGCACTAGTTCTCTAGAGCATAAAACACTATACTTTACACACATGCGTTCATATCGAACAATTACATTGTTTCGCGATAAGATTTGTGTCATCGCATTCTCTGCTGTCACTTGTTGCACTCCGCTTCCCATTCCCATTACCACTCCCATTCCACTCAAATTCCACTTTATTTTCGAAAAAAAAAAACAGGCTACTACTTCCACTCCCGTTTTCAGTCCATTTCAATTACGATTCTCATCTGTTCCTTATACCCAGTACTGGAATTTTACAGGGTTATCGGTACTCTGGCTTATTTATTAGCAAGTACCTCTGTTCTTTATAGTCTATATTAATCTGAGTTCATAGAATTCTTATCAAGTTCGATTTTTATTTGTGTCCCCCAGACACCCGATAAAAAGAGCTTAGCACTGACGTCTTAAAAAAATATATCATTTATATTAGTCAAGCATATTTGTAGGTAAAGTTCTTATCTACCAATATAATATCGATGGGATACCAGGAAGTTTATCACAAAATATAATTATATATATTATAATTATAAATATTATAATTATATATATTATAATTATAAATATTATAATTATATATATTATAATTATATATATTATAATTATATATATTATGTGTAGGCACGCCAGGCATTTTTCTCATCTTATGAAGGAAACGTGTGTCATACCCAGAGACAATTTGTTTTTCTATATATTCTATTAATCCCTCTAATCCCCACTCATCCAGAGGTATCTCCTATTCGAGGCATCCAAGAATATAGTATCTTTTGCTACTTGCTTTTGTTTGTTTATTTGCTCGCATGTTTTGCTGTCGTTATCATTCAGCCAACGCTATTCACCGGCCGGTTTCTGCTTTTCTTGTTTTTTCCCTATTTTTTTGTGTGCAGAGGGGGCAGAGTAGGTGTAGTGGGTGTAAGGTGGTGGAAGCGGTACGTCGCCGGGTCTCTCCTCAACTGGTATCTTTGGATCCATCGCGTGCTGGGCAGTGCAAGCGGATGAGCTGTACTTCGGAGTGTCTGGTGTGTGGGTGCAGAGCAAACTCCGGTTAAGTGTAACTTTTGACAGCCTCGGAGCCGTTAAGTGATAAGTACGACGTGGAGAATGATTAAAAAGCGGCCAGAAAAGGTAAACAAGAGAAGCAAGGGAGGGGAGATATAATGGAGCGCCTGGGAAGAACTGCTGGCAGCTATGATTAATTGGGGCCAAAGCAGAAGCTGCATTCTAGCTTATTGGCTATTATTTCATGCCCCCATTTATCTTATCCCCTCTTCGCGTGTTGTCTTCTTGAAGAGAAAATGAAAAACTATTAACGACTCGGGTTCGGAGGCAGCCGACTAGAAGATATCCATTATTCTCTATACTATTTAAAGAGGTTTTAACAAAATTGTGGATGGTAACTATAAAAATATTACAAAAACAAAGTAAAATTATAATATAATAAGAGCCAGGAGACTCCTTACCCTTTATAGCCTATATATTAAGCCAGGCATTATGTATAACAGATAGAGCTGGAGTATCCTACTTGAGGGCAATTATATATTGTTTGTCTTCGTTGCTGCAATTACGCAGACAAGTTAATGACGGCTCCCCGGCATTGTTTTCCTTTTAACCCGCCACTCTGACTCCGTTTTCTATTCCCTTATAATTGCATGCAATTCCTAAACACCCTAATGACCGCCTCACTCCCCGTCTTGGGACATTGTCTGCTCTTCCAGGAAGGCGACTGTATAGCGCACGCACACACCCCTCCTCCTTCGCACTCTTCTGGTCCAAGGAATTTCCACGAAAAGTGTTTTCCCCAAGCATGGGAGCTGTCTAGGAAAATACGTAAACAGAGGGAGAGAAGCAGGAGGAGGGAGGGACAATAATATCAGACAAAGTGTTGCCCAAAGCAACGGAAGATGTGTCATGGGCAAAGCCCACAACTCAACTCAGTTCACCTCAGCCTCCTCGGAACACACACCCCCTCGCACACGTTCGTCCCACGCTCGGTTGGTGCCACGCTGCGTATGAGTAATGAAAACCGTACTGAAAAGCGACGAGCGACATTGATTTAGTGTCTACCGCACTCTCTATAGCCATGCGGGAGGTCAGATAAACCACAAACAACAGCAACAGCACTGGCCGGCAACAGCTGGGAAAATTAAAGTCGATTTGGAGCAATTTTTGCGATACTTTCCCTAGAAATAATCTTTATTTATGGATAGCCCTCACACAAGTGATGTAATCTTCACTTAAATAATGATAGTCAGGAATTAAAGATGGAAGAAAAGAGAAAAATTATGTCCTTCTCATTAAGAACTATTATTACGAGTAAATACCTTTAATATATAGAAGACATCTCGGCTAAAAATATGAAAATAAACCAGCTACACTATACACCCTTGAACCAACGATAAAGAGCCGGGTAAACAAAGAGACAAGAGCATTAGAAAAGTGGCACAAAAAGGCAATACATTGGTTTGACCTTGGCCAGCACACGAATCTTGTCATTAGATGACAGCCCATGGGCGGGGTGGTGGTCTCCGGAGGCTAGAGGCGATGATAAAGGTGGGGGACAGCCGCAGCAAGCAGCAGTGGAAGTGAACAATGTGGATACTCTCGACATAATTCACGCATTTCGCCATTAACCACTCAATGGTTTGGGGTAGGCAGGAAAAAAGCCATAGGGGGACCAGCACTCACCACATACTATATACTATATACAATATACTATATATAGGGGTGGCTGGTCGGTCATTAGAGGTGCAGAACATCCTGCCTGACAGTCTCCCCTGCTCCCCTCCACAACGCCGGCTCTTCACAGCGTTTATCTCTGGCACTCAAGGACAAATGACTTAATTCCTGTCGTTGCGGCAACGGCAACAAGAAGAAAAGAAATGCTGTCGGAGCTGTCATCAGCAGAAGCTTCACAAGTTCAAGAATACGAAGGGGGGCAGGAGCAGGTGAAGCAGAAGGAGCCTGAGAATCTGGAGGATCCCCAAGCCGCAGGCTAAGCAGGACGTGGGCTTGGCTTTATCCTCTACATAAATTATAATACCTTAATCGAAGTAAGAGCAAAACAGATGGGGACAGGATATACATTTTATGATTGATTCCCTTTGGGCTAAGGAAAAACCTATTTATGGAAGGCCCTAAATATGACACAGAAATATCACCAAGATACAAACAGTTAAATTGGGTTTTAAATTAGCACAGGTACTGAAATAGAACATCATTAAAAATAGGTAAATATATTACAGTCAACTACAAGAAAGCTATTCAGGAGATAACAATTCCTCAAAACTTTTCTGAATAAATATAGTTATACGTTTATAAATGTATTATTCTTGACACTCTTAGTATGATAATCCCCCTCAGGTTAATACCCTTGAACAATTAATGCAACAAACACTTTGCTTCAAGCCGCCATTTAACATTTACGAGTTCTTCTGCATATTCATTCGAGTGATTTCTTTGAATCCTTCCAAATTTACCGAAACTAGGGAACTATGTTACCATTCCGCATTCACACACAGACCTCTTGTTTTTCAGTTTGTAATGCTCCCCACCCCCGGCAGCTGATGGCCATGGAAAATTCATCAGCTCAACACAACACGCTTAAAAGTCCCACCCACAAACAAGTTCCGCTGCTCCTCGCCAAAGGAGCGTCCTGCGACTGCTAATGGTGCCTGGCCCGGCCCGGCACCTGCGGGCATGGATGCGAACGGGTGCGGGCTGGGGGAGGGTTCTGGGAGTGGAAGTGGGGCGGTAGCTGGGCGAAACATATTCAACAAGCAGCCACGAGGACAACAACACCAGCAGAAACCAGACCTGCGGCAAGCACAGAGAGAAACCTTGTGAAATAACTTATATTTCACAGAGATATCTGGAATTATACGGTACCTAAGCGTTGATAAAATTATTAAGAGAAGATTTCTACAAGTTATAGTTCTCGTAGAACTAATTTGAATATTTCTATAACTAATACCATAAATTTCCCTGCGTGCACTCTGTTTTTTTGAACAAGCACGGAATGCCATCAGCAGCAGCGTTTTTGGAGGCCGGACCGCATAAAGAGAAAATCAATACACCAAATTGAGGTTGAGGCAAAAAGGTTTTCCTCGCATTTCCCATGCTCTCCCTCCCGGCTCCCAGCACTCGACACTCGACTCTCGGTTCTGCTTTTGAATTCCATTTTTGCAAATTAGAAAGCGAGACCCAAAGTAATTTAACAGAGCTGTCTGTCTGCACGCTCCTCCTGTCCACCTCCTCCTTGTCCCTATATAAGTTCATTTAGCTCGGGTTCAAGTGCTGACCCTCACTGTGTGCATGTGAAACTGGGCTGACACTGTCACTGCCACCAAATGGATTGAACCGGAGCCAAATTCTCGGGCGCTGGCCCCTTGCCAGCGAACTTTTGATGGCCACTAGCCACCAGTCCATCTCACCCATCCCCACAAGTAGGGATATCCCTGGCCAATCCTCGGGTGTCGTCCGAAATGAAAGCCACAAACGGGATGATTTATACCAAATGTAGCTTGGCTAAGAGTGGACAATGGGTGGGAATTAGGTAATAGAGGAGGCATGCCAATGCAAATACAAGTGAGATTGTAGTTTAGAATATTGTTTAAGTAAGAGCAGTCTTGCAGATTGCCTTTAAAAAACTAAGAAAATGTCCAAAAGGTTAGGAACCCCTTTTAAAACTATATTACCCATAGAAAGGGTGATCCCATATAGGCCTGTGGCTCCCCTAGCCCCCCTGATCTGCTGGCCATTATAAACTGCAAAGTTGTGAGGCCCGAAAAAGGAAATCACGTTGCCGAGATTCAATTTTGCATGTCATACATATTTCATCAGCCCGAAGTCAGGTGAGAGGTGAAGCCGTGCAGTGGGCTTGACCTTTACCGTGGCCCTGACCGAGTGACGTGGTTAGAGTGCAAATCTCTATGCCAGCAGGCAGGCAGAGAGAAAACTCTCATCTCATCTAAGTTGCCACTCCTTGGATTAGCCCCACACTCTTCCCTCCCCAACTTCAGTTCCTAAGGGCCAGCTACACCAGATGTTGCCAATGGGAGGCCGCATGGTAAATGGGTTTCCTCCACCACTCGCTCAACGCTATTTTCATAATTGAATTTCCTCTCGGCGCTGGAGCTCGCTCTTTTCGGTTCGCACACCATTCTCTTGTCAAACCGAAATAGCTGAAAAATATAATTTCAATTAGATTGCCATGGATGAGGCTTCTGTTGCCATGTGGGGGCCTATTCGGTAGTAGTAGTAGTCATGGTGAAATTTCATGGCATAAATTGGAAAATGCGTGTGCGAGGGGGAATACTCAGTAGCTGGGGCTGGTGCTGCTGTTGACGTCACTCCTGGCCACCTACAGCCCCCCACCGCCATGCACGAGAATTGTTTCACAAGCAATTACCATAAACATCAGCCCCAAATTGGGAGCATCATCTGATCTACGGATGCCAGAGGGACAGCCACTCATCCGTCATGAAGTGGAGCATCAGCAGCAGCAGCTCCAGTCTCCGGTCCCTCTTGGGCCCCCACTTGGGCCATTAATTGCCCAGTTTGCGTCATTAGCACTTCTCTAATCTGGACTGGGTCCCGGGACTCGTCGTTGGTCCATTTATTTGTATTTTATGGATTTGGCAATAAATTCTTTAGCACTATTTAGGCCCCAGCGTATGCTCATCGAAGTGGATACACTCTAGTGGACAGAGACAGCTTGGGCAGCGAACAAAACCCAAACTATAAACTGGGTTTGACCTTTGCTTAGTTGGTGAATCATAACTAAGTAATTTGTTTGAATTAAGTCAAAATAACAGTCTTTTAATATGATTAAAATCAGCTATTTCTTATTAATAGCTATTATTGTATTTAAATACCCATCAATAATGTTTCCCCAACTCAATTTCTGTTGGATGAAGTGATGATCCTATATCTATAGCATTTGTTCCAAGCTCACATGATTTATTTCTATAATCTAGTGCTTTAAGATCTCTCCCTTAAACTCACCTGCCAGCAGGACGCTGTTGTTGTTCTTATTGTCATGGTCAACTGGAATGGAGGAGACGCGCTCGGCCCGCAGGCAGGCGACCACGGTGCCCGGCCTGCCGTTCTTCCCGGAAGCCGTCAGCTCGATAATCATGTCCATTGACTTCTGGAGCACCGCATCCATGCGGATGATACCCTCGGCCAGGGTTTTATAGCCCAGAATCGTGCGCGATTTGTATTTCTTGCGGCGTTGCAGCAGAATAACCAGTCTGTAAATAATTATTAAGATTTATAATCAATTTAGCTTTAATAAACTCTTAACTCAGCACTCACCTATTGCCATCTCTCTTGATAAAGTGCGGATATTGTAGGCTGAAGTGCAAGTCCAGCTCGGTTTCCGTCAGGGGCACAGCCACGCCCAGTCCGCCTCCAGTGCCCGCACTGCCGGGCGTCCCTCCGCCGCCCATTCCAGCTCCTCCTCCTCCTCCGGCTGCTAATGGTGAGTTGCCCTGCAGCGAGGCGGAGGAGGTCAATGCAGTGCCATTGATGGGAATCTCGTGGCTGCGCAGCGTCCGCTTAGAGCTCTGCATCTTCACTGCCAGCGACAGCGAGGTGGTGTCGCCGGGCAGTGGTGTTAGGATAGACAGCCGTGTTATTGTCAGCGAGCAGAGTCTGAAAGGAGAGGGGGAGAAGGGAGAGTCCTGGATTAGTGAGAAAATCAATATGATCAAAGTGGAATAAAAATAGGATTATTGCACCTAATCCAAGAGAGATAGCAGGGATTGTCATTAGATAGTGGATGGTTCCTGCTGAGGATTACTTTATATTAAGGATTTGGTGGGTAATATCTATAGATGTAGAATGTTTATAGGTAAGTCTTGGCTCTTCTTCCAAATTATATTGCTTAATTCCATTGGCATCCACAAGTAAAGCCTCTACAAAGCTCAAGTTAAGATTGAGAGCTCGAAATACAATTTTAAATATATATTTTCACAATTCGAAACACATAAAATGGCTTTATATTATATTGCCACAAAAGGGAAAGGAAATTAAAACGCTATCGTATAAACAAGGGATAATAAATAATTTCGTGTATCGCAGTCAAGATAAATAACAAAGAAATCGGTGCATTTACTCAATCTTCAAAGATAACCGAACAATTCACAAAATCAACGATTGCTTAAAATTGATAAAAGGATAAAAACAGAAAAACTCATTTAATGACGACTACAAAAATCAAGTAAATTTATGTGCTCTTCAAGTTTTGTTGGCCATTACTGCGGCCTTTTATTTTTATTGTAAACAATAAGCTTCGCTGGCCAAAAAAAGTCGAAGAAAAGAAAATGGAAATGTGAAAACCTCGTTAAAATGCATTTCCAATGCACTGAACAATCGATCATCGAAATCTAAGCAAGAAAACAATTTCACGCCGAGAGATTTTCGCCTGCAAATCGCCGTGCCTTGGAAATTTCGCTTTCGGAAAAGAGGGAAAATCAAAAGTAAAATGCAATCAAGTAGAAAACAAAAGTTGTGTAATGGAAAAAGAAAAGGAAAAACTATAAAGGAGGAGAGGAAAACACATGCATGCCAAATGCTGTATAAGCTGGAAGGAGGGTCGAAAAAATGGGGAAGGAAAACACATTAAAATTAAAGTTTCTCTCGCTTTTCAATGGGAATTCTCTCCTCATCTCTCACTTTTTTTCGTGGCAAAAAGTCAGATGTAATGACCATTATAATCGCTTATAACTAAGCCATAAAGGAAATTGGATTTCAGTTATCGTTTGGCTTTTTTGCACTGTCACAAAGCGGCGGGGCGGCAACCCGCCGACAATGTAATGCTTTTTGGCAGCACAAGACAAAGTCCAGACTCTCCGCTGGCCAGCTATATATACCCGGGTATATATAATTTATTTCCTGATTAACTTCTGCCTCGTAATGCCCCGCGGACTACGCTTACGCACTCGGCAGCCTTTTGTTGGAACTGCCCACTCATCGGGTCAAATCAGCAAAAACGGGGTGGAGTTGGGTGATCTGGGAGCACGGGTGCATCATCATCTGCCGCCGTCATATGCATATGCAAGATATCCGGCTGGGCGGAGTGTGAAAGATATGCAAATGTCCCGCTGGCCCGGCACACATCACCGGATGACTCGCCCTGCGGCTCCAGGCTGGACAATGGACAGCCGGACAATGCAGATGGAGATGGGATGCCTTTGGGGTCTGGTTCGGGGTCGGAACTATGCCCATATATTCATTGATTGCCAGACAATGGCACCCGCTAATTGAATTCCACGGGGCCACCCATTACCCAGAGATAACGAAAACAACAAGTATGATCTCCTAAAATATATTTCTGATATTTAAATATTTAATAAGAGTTGCTAAAGGAACCCTAAGAGGTTCACAATAGCCAGCAAGTCTTATTTCTATCCAGGTAACTTGCTAACAGTTTATAAACCTATTTTTCAAAATATTATTTTACTTTTTGAAGCATATTTGAATTTGGTTTTTTACTTCTTTCTAGATGGATTTTAGATACATCTCTTATTAAAATTTAGTTTCAAGCTGTACTAAGGCACCTCTGATTTAATTTTAAATAGTATTCAAGTTATTTTTACCAGGTAGGCTAAGTAAACGTTGATATTTTTCTTTATGTGCATCTGCAAAATGAAAGCGCATGGCCTGGAATGTGCCAGGAGCCAAGTTCGTATTCGTCGTCGACGTTGGCATTAATTTCTTAATTAATAATTCAAAACATTCGTTTCGTTGCTTCATGCAAATTTCATTAAGCGCGGGGGAAGTAGAGGTGAGGTGGAGGCGGTGGCTTTACTGGGTGACGGGACGAGGACAGCTTTTATAAGGCAGTGCGTGAAACAGTTCACCCCATTTAAGGATTTGCATTGGTAAACTAGGGATACTTGAATCGTATACTTTGTGACAAAAAGTATTTAATCCTTAAGAGGCAGTAAACATGAAGTTTAATAACTAAAATTAAACACTCTTAAGCACATAAACGATAGTGTATATTTTATGTGTTTCCGCCTATTAAAAATCACATAAATGCTAGGAAGCTAGGTTGTTTACCGTAAACACCTTTGAATATTTTTCCGTATTTGGTTAGCGCTTCCCAAGTGCCATAAATAAATCATTAACTTTATCACGTCCCAGCACACAGAATTTCAATTATATTCTCCAAGTGTGATCAGCATTGGGTATTGGGTCTGGGTCTTCGGGTGACTAACGATGTCATGACTGTCGCTCCCCTGTCAGGGCCATCACTTCTAATCGGAGTCCCTCATAAAGATATATATGAGTTTAGACTCGCAAGAATCGATTCAATTTTATTTGCATGCACTTGACATGGTGCATTGCATGTTCCCATTGTTTGTTAAAAATAAGTTGACATTTTATTGTTCCTCTCGTGTCTCGTGTGTGTATTTTTAAATGTTTTGTAAAAGGCGACCAAAACAGAAATCGAGGGGCGCGTTTGGCTTGCTTGTTGATTTCTTGATTTCTTGCATTATTCGATTTTTGTTATGGCTTGAACTTATACAAGGCACGCTCGAACATGTGAATTTTTTTTGTTCTATGAACTTTGGTTGGGAGCTTACAAAAACATAAGCTACACATCGCTTAGACGACAAGCCGATGTGGAGGGATTCTGCCTGGTTGCTGACCTTAAGGGTGGCTCCTATCTTGAAATTTGTGGCCCGACCATGACCTAGTTACCCTAACCCCAGTCTGAAGAGATTTAAATAGTTCTTATAATAGTTCTTGCTTCCATTAGTTCTCGGCATCGATGGGTCACTGTAGTTGATATTTGTTTTCGTCTGAGCAATGTCAATGACTGGTCGAGTGCTGGGACCAAACAAAGCTTCGATTTCAGCTTTTTTTTTTTGTATTTTTTATTAGTATACGATTTTGGCATTACGTTTGTTGACCAATTTCTTGTTGTTGTACCTTTTTTTGTGTGATTGCTTTTGCTTTTAGACTTTTTACCTTTTTTTGTGCTCAACTTTATATTTTTTGTTGTGGGGTTCATGAATGACACACGTCGAATGCTGCCGGAAAGCATTTTCTTACTTTTCGCTTTTATTCGCGACTTTATCTCCCCGAGCGGTGGCCTCTGCATCCATCTTTCTTTCTTTCCGCCGACGGACCAGTTCATTGTACTCGAATAATGTTTCCATTGTTGTGAAGGAGGGAGCAGCCTCTTTTGATAAACGGTTACCGAGGTAGCGGCCATCGGACATCGGACATTGGACGAGCGTATGAATTATGATCTGGGGATGTGGAGTCCATCTTGTCCTCTCGCAATTCCCAGACACCTTGGTGAGTTGTCTTAATTGGAAATCGGGGCAATTACCCTGGCCAGCACTCAGCAGGCGTGTTCGGCAAATGCCGCGGGTTATTAATTACATAATCAACAGCGTCGGGGTATAAATAGTACTCTCTAGTACTAGCGATAGCGGGCGGGCACTTGATAAGCTCCGCGAAACCAAAGAACAAAATTGCAGCTGATTAAGGCGGAGGAGAGGAGGAAAATGCACAGGCAAAGTGAGCGCAATGGAAACGCTGCATAATAACAAATTGAGACCGCAAACCGCTTCAAAGAGCTACATAGAGAGGGAGAGGGAGAGGTACAGGGACCAGAAAGAGACCAAAACTATGTCACTGCGGCTCTGAGAAAGAGAGGGAACAACCAGAGACTCGGATCACAGATCATCTCGGACGGTCCAGAGCCTCAATTAATGCTAAATATTTTGCTTGACATATTCGAGTGCTGGATTCCACAAATATAAATTTATTTTGATGAATGAGTTTCTTTGTTTATTCATAAAAAAAATATCAGAAAAATAATGCATGAATTGGAACCTTGAGTGTCTTAATATAGGAATTTTTGTTTTGAATTAGCATTTAGACAAAAAAATACATTATTTTTGCTTTTCATAATATTTTATGCACTTTTTGAAACCATTTTCTTGGTCAAAGTAGCACATATGCAAAGTTTAAATTGTTGGAATCATAATAAAAAGTATTTTAAACAAGTCAGAAGTCTATAACCTGTTAAATATTATATACATACATATACATATAAATCATAAGTAAGAAAATAGGTATGAAATCATTTAGAAGCTAACTTATCTTCATGAAACAATTACTTATACTTAAAGAAATCTGAATCACTCCAGAACTAGGAACTGAGACGGTCATCGGGGGTTTCCTGAGGTAGTGAGTCAGCCTGATACCTATATATCCTATACACTGCGATGCGATCAGTGACTGCGGCACCTTTGACATCAATTCCAGCAATAAAACGACAACGACTCTGGGCGCAAAAACATTGCCTCACGTCGGTTGCGTGATCGCGTTTTTACTTCACTTTCCCAGTGAGCTAATTTCTCGATTTCCCTCGTTGATGAGCAGTTTTGTGAGTTGGAGGCTGTTAACAGACGGACAGCTGGTCCCGGCCATAACTGGGCAGTTTGTTAACATGCTAATTCGGTGTTTTGTTTCCGGCGCTAAGCCGACTGACTGCCTATTACAGTGGTCACAACGAACACTAGCGTGTGGCAGTTAGTGCACCGGTCCAATGGGTGTTATGATTCACCGCGATATTGTGATAGGCGGGGGCGAGGGCGACCCACGGGCCGCTGCTCTATGCAAATTGCATTTCATTTCCTGCAGCGACAACGAGCCGCAGACAACAAAGACCTGACCACATCGCATCACATCACAGCTCTGGCTACACCGATGACAAAGAGAGCGACCAGACCAGGCCAGGCCAGACCTGCTCTGCTCGACGCTGTTCAAGGACGTCGTCATCCGCTCCGGGCTCTGTCAAGATGTCAAGCTGCGAAAGAACAGCTCGACAAATCAGCAAATCGCTGTCGGTACTGTCGGTATCATAACGACAAGTGGGCAAGAACTGGACGTGGGCAACGGGTCGAATGAGCGATACCCAGGCGTATGAGTGATATCCGACGTATGAGCGATACCCGGCGTATGAGTGATGCAAGGGGGATTGTTAGTAATGCAACAAAGATGTGAGACAGCAACTCATATAGGAAGTGGAATTAAGTTCATTAAGAATGTGAACTATTTAGATAGGGGTTTAAGAAAGAATAGAAATTATAAAGCTAAGCCATCTTATCTTATCTAAATATAAAAGGAATATACGGAAAACATGATATCTTTTCTAACATTAAATATTATATGGATAGATTTTCATACACAACTCGACCAGCTCCCCAGGGTATCTCCTAAAACCCCATCCAGACACACTAGTGTGGCAGCCCCTCACTATCTGAGCTAGTTTATGTCATTTTGTCGCGACTTATGGGCAACTTTTACGGTTTCATTTAAGCGTGTTTTATTCGGTGTCCTTTATTTCGCTTTTTTGTTCTTGTTTCTGCGATGCCCATTTCCATATCCATTTCCATTTCGCCTGGGAGCCATTGCGTTGAGTTTTGGCAAGGATTGCGATTGCGAGACATGAGTCACGGACGCAGGACTGGTTAAATGAATTGGCGGCACGATACGAGGAACCGGTTTCAACCGACCCACCGACCACCACCACGAGTGGCGGCGGTGGTTAGTGGGCGAGCTCTGGACAAGAAGCGGCTCCTTGGGGGCGTTTAATTAGGGTGTTCCGAAGTTACCAGCCTAGGCATTACGTGGCGCCCGCCTGTCGCCTCGAGTTTCTTGGGTCATTGCATTATTGATCAACTGCAAGCCGAGCGCGTTTACTTGGCTGCTCCGTTGTCCAGGCTACTTATGCATGCCGGCAACAACCGCTGTCAGAGAACTCAAGGGAGGCCAAGGGAAGAGAGCGATCCGATCGTTTGCTTAGTTAATTTATGCAAGAATTACGCAGGCCCTGACTGACAAACTGACAAACAGACAGAGTGACGGAGTGTCAGAGCAACTGGGAGAAGGAGACAATGCCCGGAAACGGACGGAGCTCAAACAATAGATACCAAAGGCGAGCGGACGGGCGGTTGGCCTGCAATTGAATTCGGAATGTTAAATGGGAATGTTTTTGGGGACAGACTCATGGAGCAGCTGCTCTAAACGGCGTCCATTCAAATTCTAATAACCGAATGTATGTAGATTTCGGGGCTGTTACTAGGTACTGAGTCCCACTATACCCTGCACGAATGGCATTATAATAATGATTAGTTCAAATGGTGGTCTATACCTATGACAATAGATAGTCAGTATGATTAATTTAGGGAATTAATTAGGGAAACATTAATTCTTTAGAGATGCAAGACATCGATGTCACCATCGATACTATCGATGTTTTTTAAAACAGGCGTTTAATCGGTTTTATTTTCCAACATCGATGTTAACACATCATAGTGAGAAGCTAGGTATTTATTATAAATTTGCACGTCATATTAATTAAATTTACATTATATTTTAATTTATTTAGTTTTGTCTATATCTCTCTATATCTATGACAATAGATAAAATCATTATAATTAATTCTATAGTATCAATGTCAAAAAAGTATCAAAAGTATCAATGTCACTACCGATAAAATCGATGTTTTTCGAAATAGGCGATTCATCGATTTTATTTTCCAACCCCATCTCTATATTTTTCCAATGATATATAAACCCATTTAAGAAACAAAGAAGCTAATGTCAGTCTATGTGCACTTAAAGACAAATATTGATGAAGATATTCGGTTCATTAAGTGAATACATTAAGTGCCTGTTAGATATACATAAAATTCCTTGTCAGTATCCATCTCAAAAATTAACTAGGTGACTAACGTTTATGTATATCCAAGGAACCTTCTAATATTATGATTTTGCCTATTAATTAGTGATATATTATCAAACTTATAAGTATTATATTTATATTGTATTAGAAATATGTCATAATATTAAAAGAAAATCATAATGTGAACTATGATAGCAGTTTATCAAACCGATAGTTCAGTAACCCCTCTCGACACGCCACCTACGGACGGACAGGGTATGAAAATCGATGTAACTTGCGTTTCTAATTTGCGGCAATTATCAGCTAAATTGCACTTTTGGATTTCGTTCTCCAAGTAGCAACAATAATAACAACGTCACCCGGCAAAAGCTAGAAGTGGGTGTGGCTCGTACGGTTAAAAACCCCTCCTCAAGCTTAACCCATGGCTGGCTAACTGCAGCAGGCCAGCCAGCAGGGAAAGGGAAAGGTCAATCCGGTTCATTCACTCCCAGAACCAGCACACATCGAATATGTGAGACACACGGAACCTACGGTCTATCAATAATTGAGGGGCTAAAAATTGAAATACAGAAATAGTTTAAGTTCCTTCTACGTTTTCCATTCTATATATTTTCTATTTTCATGTTTGGCTCTCTATAAATATTGTAAACATCGATTGAATTCCAACGACGACGTCGGAGGAGGAATGCAGTCGATGTGCCGTAATTATTTTCACACCTTTTTTTGCTTTTCCCCCACTTTGGAGCACCTGAATCATTCATGAGGTGCGGATAGCGCTTGGCGCGGAAACTCTAGACCTGCGAAAAACGGGGGGCGGGTGAAAATCAGAGCCACGCGAATGTAAGTTGACCTAGGACAGGTCAGTGACTAAGGAATTATAATGAATCAAGGTAAATTAACAGCAAAAACTGCCCAGGGAATAGTATGATTTATAGGCGGAATAAATACATTTGATGGGAGTTAGCAAACAGGTTTAAGTAGACATAAAATTAATGAATTAATAAAACAACGTGTGATCAAAAAGCCGGCGATATAATGCGATAAATATATGCAATTGTCGAGTAAACGTAGTTTTTTCTCATTTTTCTCACACTCCATTAACTGAACAATGCATTTACATCATTTAATAAGAGCTAGTAATAAAAAATGTCTGTATTTTTATAGATACTGAGGAAGGTTTTGCTTGAGATATTTTCCATTTAGGAGTACTTCCAAGCCATACTATTTAGTTCCCACTATTAATTAATACCAACCGTTTCAGGTAATTAGCAATTTTTAGCCTCACTAAGTACACTGGCTACTTTTTAGTTGTTTTATTAAACCATAAGGAAGTTGATCGTAAACCCACAGATTTCCTGCAGTTTTTCTTTGGTTTTCATGCTCGTGAAATAATAATCCCTCACTCATTATCTTGTTGGCTAATTCGCGTACTTCTTTTTATATTTTTGGGTGCTTTGCACTTGGGTCTTAATTGGTGAGGTTATGACGTGGCCTTTATGAGCTAATTAGCTGACATATAACACCATCTATATGGCTTAGAGTGTGGGGGTTGTTATAAGCTGCTCTCTTGAAAAAAAAAACGAGCTTCCACTTGACCGAATCTTGCGACTCCATAGATGGCAATCGAGATGATGACTCAATGAGTGACTGCTTCATTGTTCATTTAAATTTGTTTTCATATATCGTTTGTTTTAAATATTTCTGCGCGTTGTCGTTCCAATTGAGCGAGCCCCGCTGCCTCACTCGAATATTTAACGAGCAATCGTGTGACATCTACCTATTATTATTTATTGCTTTTATTTATTTGAACATATTCCAAGTCGGCGCACAATTCGTTAATGACCCATATATCATATGACCCTCTCAATGTGTCTCAGCCACAACTCGAGTTTTTCTCGATTTTCCCTTTAGTTTTCCCCCTTTTCCCCCCCTCCCCAAGGCACTGCTGCGGCTTCGACTTCATGGTTAGAAAAGCAATTTGCCAATGCCACTCGACTGATTGCATAAGGTATTGATGCCATAAGCCGATCCCAGCGTTCGCATCCATCAAGAGCAGACGCTGCTGAAAGGGTTAGTATGAGGTTGAGTCCTTCGAAAGGGTTTAAGCCACATTAAGACACAAAGATGAGCTTTTTAAACAAGAAATAGCCATGAAATAGGAGGTTAAGTCTCTTAAAGATTTCAACAACATTTATGATGCAAGAAGATACAAAAAGTAATCAAGCACTTCCTTATTTCATAACAAATCCATCTAAATAGTATAAAGCTGATTTTGAAGCAGGTTTTAGTTCTAGAAATCTGCCAGAACCATTTGAAATAATGTATTTATTTGGCAAAGCTCGGCAGTGCAGTCCCCTAACTCGTTTACTCATCCGCTTTGCCTGCAATGTACAAGCAAAGCAACAACAAATATAGCAAATCCGTCTAAATAGTATAAAGCTGATTTTAAAGCAGGTTTTAGTTCTAGAAATCAGCAAGAACCATTTGAAATCTTTTATTTATTTAACAAAGCTCGCCAGTGCAGTTCAATATCTCGTTTACTCTTCCACTTTGCTTGCAATGTAGAAGCAAAGCAACAACAGCTTTCACAAAAAGTGCTCTTTTAAAGATATTTTAACAGATAAAATATATAAGAGTCTTTATAAACATTCAAGAAAAATTTTATAATAAACTGAAATGTATAATAAATTGAACGCCACCTATAGCTTTAAGCGACTTGTGGTATATTTGATATACATGGGATATATATTTAAAGAGTAAATAAGTTTAAAATTGGCTCTCCCACCCTCCAAAAATAAACAGATTTTCTGTTTAAAATACGAAAAAATATGTCCAATATGAAAGTAAACGCTTTGATGGGGCAGGTGGCACATCGGAAGACAAGAAACTGACATAAATCCGTAGGAAAATGTAAGGTAAACAGCAGAGGGCGTGGCTCGAGGGGCAAAAGCGATTTAAACGACATTTTCCAAGAGTCAACACAAAAAAAGGAAGGAGCGAACGACACCACGTCGAGTTAATGGCCATAGAACCGCACCCAGAATCGAGAATCTTAAAGTGTTCGCTGCTGGAGAGAGTGTAAGGCAATCCAATAAAATTAACTAGCGACTGACACTATATCTGGTTGGGACTGCGGACTCTTCGGACCACCGCCCCAGCCCCAATAAAGCCAAATTGGACACGGCGTGTGGTCCGAAAGCCCAGCAGGAGTCACATAGAAGCCAGCACCAGACAGCAACACCTCCCAACTTGTTGTTTGACCGCCCATCTCTCATTTTAATTGCATTTCCCCGGGGCAATACTTCCAGTTTACAGTGTAACGACATCAGAAACAGAACTACTCCCTCTTTGGGAAATCTGGTTATAAAATATTGAAGCTTTATTGGTTTATTTATTTATCTGCAAGGAGAGATAAGGCAATGTCAGCACAACTTAATTGCTGTTTAATAAATTGAACTGGCTCATCATTAATCACTTTTGATTATAGTTTTCAGCGTTATTATTCATTTAGCGATTAACTTTTATATATTCCAATATAAGACATGCCTTTTTCACATTATTTTTTATATATATATCGCATTCTTCCGCCGAAACCCACTGTATAAGCCATAAAATGAAATTATGATCTGCTAGATCGTGCTCTCGGACTTATGAATACTTTTCTTTTGTTTACAATCAAGTTGAAATGTAAGAGAAATAGATATAGAAAGATCCAGATCTATTTCTAGGCAACATGCCATGAGATATAAACAAAGAAAGCCTTTTGTTTATTTCAGCCACAAAGTGAAGAATTCCTCAGAAATATTCCATTTTTTAATAGCCCAGATTCCGAAATTTATATAGAGATGTTCATTGAATTCCTCATCGAATCCCAGCCGACATTCTTGACTCGCGGTCTGTGAATTGCCAAGTAGATGAGTCAGATTGAATGGGAATATAGAACAGAGTCTTATCATGTTGATAATATCCAGGAAATGTGATATCAGACCTTAAAAAGCCTTACATTTCTGAGAGTTTAGGTTAAGATGCCTAATATTTTGCAGGAAGAGAAAGAAGAAACTCAAATCAACTGGCTATTATCTCAAATTCTAAAAAAAATTATGGAAGTACTGATAATGACACCTATTTTACAAAGTTGTAAGTCGTTTAATGATTTATAATCAACGGAATCCATCCTAAGGATTAAATAAAAGATTAAAATAAATATTAATAATAAAGATTAAATCTAACATGGCTTACGAGGTGTTCACTCAAACTGGTTAACAAAGACATGACAGCCTTCTTGAGCATTTCGACTTTCAATTATAATTTCTCGTTAACGGAAGGAGATTACGCCAAATCGGTTTAAATACTTTGTTGCCAAAAGCCGAAAGCCGAAAGCCAGGCCAAAAGCAGCTTAGTGCTCCTAAGAGCGAATACAGCTCAAGCTGAGGAGTCAAAACCGCAGGCAACCACAAGCCACCACCAACCAGCCCCCTAAAACCACCCACAAGACCTGGGTGCCACAACCACAAACTGTGTCAAGTGACTCGCAGAGAAGCTGGCTGCTACTTGCTGCTGCCCCCCCGGCAAAGTTCAACATTGCCAAAGTTTTTATGTTAATACTCGGGCCGTAAACTACTTTTCTCATATTTATTAACGAGAGAATCATCTCTGCCGGAATTCGTGTCAAGAGCCGGGCTCTTTTCACTGGGTTGCAGCACTTAAAAATTCAACAGCTCAGCTCGCCCGCTCCGAATCCATAATTGACGCACAAAAATGGCCAACACAAATGGTTCAACTGCTCTTTTTTGACCGAGGTACACCGAAAATAGATACACACATGTGTATAATGGAACCTTTCACTTTCGAATAGTGGTGGCTTGGCTTTCTTCCAGTGACTCACCCGAAAACCACTTTTGCCGTTTGCCGGCACGAGACCAAAAAACGAGTTACTCAAATCCGATCCGAGCGGAATAATGCCTGGGATCGTGGCTCAGATGGACCGACCCCCAACGCGATCGATCGATTCACACTTTCGGCCCCTAATCAATGTGTTTTGTATTTGCATATTGCCTTTATTCCACTTTTTGGGCTAACCACTCTGGTCAACATCCGATCGCGGGAACACGTAATAATAATAACGATATTAACGATGGCTGTGAATGGGATTACCTCACATCCACTGAATAGGAAAGCTCTTTATTGGGGTTAATTGTAGATCCATTTGTTGCCTGATACTGATAAGCCATCGCATGAAATATTTTGTAGAGGTGACTTTATCAGCCTTCGATTCAGCTAGATGTGTCAATTATCATGGGATACTATACTAATATTGGGCTTGGTTTTTGTTATCACGAGCACTTAATTAAGTAATCGTTAATTGGCTGGGCGAAATGATATTATTTCCTAAGATATTGTACCTAAAAGGGGCAAATCTTTAAGACTGGCCTGTACTTATATGGTTTTAAAGGGGAAATAAAGCCAGTGGCTATTTTATATGCAAATTTAAAGCCTTAAAATCAACTTTATGGGTTTGGAATACGTGTAACAATCCACTTTTTAAGACAGCCGTGGTTTATGGTGTTTATAAGGTGTGAATACCAGAAAATGACCAAACAATAGGCTAAATGGGGCCAAAAATACAACTCAATAGAGTTTTTTTGTGCTAAAACTATATAAGAGACACACAGAACCAGGCCTAAAACTGCAGTATAAGTGCACCCTTCTCATTCAATCGATATTTTGACTTTGCCTCTATCTATATTCGTGGAGAGGTTTGTCTAATAATTAAAACCCCCGGCTTTATCTAATCGCTAAACACTATCACCGGCCCATCAATTGTCTTGCGCATGGAGAGGTTAGTAATTGTACGATTAGATTAGTTATTGTTGTACTATTATATATCGGGCCATTGTAACAACTATTGGGCTCTGCTGCTGCTTAAATCTGCGACTTGTGTGTGTATCACTTGGTCTTTGTGCCAAAATGAAATGCTGGCTTAGAGTGCCTGGGAACAAAGGCTGGGAACCGAAACTGCCCTGGCCCTGGCCATGAAAGAGAACCCAGGCGGAGGAAACACCACTTCAGGTTTAGAAAACTCCGACTGTTTCCTATGCTCCCATGGCTGGAGCAAAACCCGCCTGCCCTCCCACAGCTCCTCCTCCTTCCTGGACAACAACGACGTGTACTCTGTATGCTAATAAATTGCACTTTTATGAACAGCTTCGATGGGAGGCACTATCTGCAGCTGGCCATGCCAGTTGGTACAGCGGAACAACTCTAACTAGAACGGGCCAGAGATCTTAAATGAAATCTAAGCAGAAGTAAGGAGAAAACTGATTGTTAATTACTTTTCTCTGTACTTTTAGGGCAATTTTAACCAGAAAAGTCTTCGAAATTAGATTGTAGTCAGTAGGTATTGATAGTTTCAAGTCAAGGAGGGTTTCCACTGTACCTACTTCGCTGAGCAGAGCTGAAAGGGGTGCGGGCTCTGGCCCAGCTAACGATTTATGCAGCTGACATCCGCAGCTCGTTTGGCCTGTCTGCCTTTTGGCCAACATGGCACTTGGGTTCGGGGGAGCGGAAGTCTTGGCCAACTTGCTCGTTGTTTGCGCCTGTTATTGCAGTTTGTTGTTGCTCCCGTTCCTGGTCGTGCTCGTGCTGGTGCTGGTGTTGTTGGAACTCCACTTGGGCGCAGGTTGCCGGGCGAGTCAACAAACTTGACGTTGACATGCCTGGACAATGTCGTGGTACTCCACGTATTTCCACCGACGCCTTCGTCTTGGCCTCGAGTGCAAACAAAATGGGGAAAATGGAAAATCCAGTGCAGGCAGAAGCAGTTCGACCAACGCTGGCTGGACGGATGAGTCAACGCTCGGGTGAAAGGCTGGACAGGAGCCACTGCCACTGGAGGAACACCAACACCAGGCAGACTTTGTTGTGTAGGAAATGAATTTTTGCTTTGTTTGAGTTTCGGGCTGGCAACAGATTAGGGTTGGGATATAAAATACATTGATTAGAAGTTATTTCTAGATCCCAAAAGGCTTTAACTTTAAATCGAAGGGAGCCAGTAACTTGGCTTTCATTTGAAGTTATTTAGAGACAAGAAAACCCTGTTTACCCAAGCCAAGCTGTCTTAATCCCCACCTGACACATGGCTTGGCTACTGATGATGCTGTCGTACATTGAATTTAATTGACTTTGCCTGCTGCACTTCTCCAGTGGACCAACCAATCCCCAGCCACCCGTCCAGGCGACCCTAATGAGACCCAGAGATTTGCCAGCTGTGGGCATTAACACGCCGCCAAGCCGAGATCGCGGCTAATGCGCTTAGAGGCGGCGGCGATGGCATCGCTTGGAGCGGCTGAATCTCCCCCAGCTGCAGTGCAGAGAATTTAGGTCGAGGCTCTGTGTTCTCCATCGGCCAAAGGGGAAACTTCGTCTAGAGGAATTTGGGTCAGCAACAGGAAATCGATTGGGTTTGGGTTTCGGTTTGGTTTTCTTGGGTTTAATTTCGAACCAAACGGCTAAGAAACTCGAGTGCCACCGCTGAATTGACCACTTTCTTTTCTCCAACTCAGTCTTTCTGTCCAGAGTTTATGGGCTATGATTGCTAGGGTTTTTCTGCCCCGCCCACAAGGCAATCGGCTTCCACGCAACCCACACACACGCCTCTGAAATACCTCAGCCATCGGTCATGGCCAGCGCGCCCAGGTGCCTCTGGTGCCGGTTCGTCGCCGGTAATCTCCATGATGCACAGATGGCAGCATCAGCAGCAGCTACAAAGTCAGCAGTGTACGGAAAATCCCATTAAAAGTGCACCCAGAATCAATTTGAAAAGCTATCAGCATAAATTGGAGGCTACCCTGGAGAAGCCAGCGGCAGGTGGGGCATATAAGGGTTATATATAGCTGGTTGACATAACATTTCGGCAAATAAAGACAATAAAAATGAAGAATATTGCAGCAAAATAGCCGAAAACTGCAAAGAATTCAATTTGTCAATCACAAACACTGATGCATGTGTGGCAGTGGCAGTTGCAGGCACAGCATCAGCTACAGATACAGATACAGATACACACGCGGAGATACATGTGATGCTGATGATGCTCTAGATATTGTTTTGGGTTCGTGCAAAATAAGAGAACGAAAAAAAGTTCAAGGCTGGCGTTTCGTGGGCAACACGCGCTACAGCGAAAAAAGCGAAAAAAAAAACACAAATTCAGCTGCCGTCGCTTTTCGCGCTATAAGTTCTACTTATAGATTCAGATACAAGACCCCCGAGAGCCCCGCCGCCGCCGCCAACCGTGAACAGCTGGCGCGATCAGCAGGCGCAGATACAAATCGGATCTGGGAAATATGTCACCGACCGGCGGCTATTTTCGTTTGGCTCTAAATTAGTATCTAGTAAAAACATTGGCGCAGTTTATAAATTATACGAAAATGATGAGGGAAACAGCGCAGATTGTTTATCAGAAATATTGGCAAGCCTTTCAGTTTATTTATAAATAAAGAGAGCTCGCTCGGCACTTTAAAATGAACTGGAACCTTTGGTTAATGAAAAGAAAGAGTCACCTAATGGAGTCTTTTATACCATCAATCAAGCCAACATGAAAAACATGAAATTTCCTGTTGCAAAAAAAAATCGCAGCGAACCGCAAATAACCAACCCAAGGAAAGGCAGCACAAATAACAAATTAACCAAACCGAACCTATCCCAAGTGCACTTTTATTGCGTACGCCTGCTGCGGCCGCCGCAGCTAAATGAATTATTTTGTAAATGGCTGAAAATGCATTTAAATTTTCAGGTAACCACAGAAAGAAATTAACAAACACCGCCAGCTGAAAAACTAGACGATAAGCAAAGAGTGACAGGCCCGGATTAATGAGCGGACAGCTAACAGAATTTATGATTTATTTGATTTTCCCAGAAGAAACCAAGTAAATAGTTGTTCCGAAAAATGGCTGGAAAATCCTTAGAAAACCCCTTGGTGAATATTCCTACTGCTGATAAACGAAAATAGATAATAAAGGCGATCCTAAGAATTAAAAAACATATCTGAGAAATTGATTAAGGTAAAAATAAAATAAGTGCCTTTTTCTAGAGGTTTAAAGTAATATTTCTTAAAAGAAAGAGCTTCTTATGTAATTAAATCTAATTTTAAAGAAGCAAAGGAGCAAAACATCCGAGAGTTATCGTCATCAGTACCTGATTCAGTGTGCTTACAGTTAGTTTTGCAACTAGAAGATAGCCCATCTTTGTCATCAGTAACCGACAGATAACTATTTAAGCATACAGCTTGGTTACCGCTTGGTTACAGCTAGTTATTCAGTTTGAACCTGTTGGGAATTCTAGTGCAAGGTAAGCGATAACTGCTTTAGACTGTGTTCTTTGTTATTTATATACAAAACCTTTCAACTTTCGGTTTATATGAATTATAAGCAAGTTAAATATAAATGTTAAATCTTAAACAAGGGTTTAAATGCAGCATAACTAAGTAGCCTGGCGAATATTAAATGAATATCTGCTCATAACATAAGGGATATAGATAAAAAACAAAAGAAGAAACCCAGCTAAATTAGCTTTGCCTCCCCCACCAGCACCACGACCAAATTTGCTAATCAGAATGGAAAAAGTTTCATTAACTCGCATCTTCTGCTCTGTCTCAGTCTCAGTTCCAGACAAATCGGGCAAATTAAAACGAGATACAGAGCGAGCCAACTTCTCCAAGGATAATTTGCTACGCCTCGAACTTGAATGCATTTCAGGTCCTGACTTTGGCCCTTCTCTCTGATTTGATGCGAGTTTGATTGCTCAGAGGAGGGGGTCGGTCGGGTCAGGTCAGCCGAGATGGGGGTCAGACGCATGCGAGGGATACTCGGGACACCCGGGACACTCGGTCAGCAGACGGGTCACGTACGGCTGGCAAATGTCAGAGTCGTCGGCCAACCGCAAGGAAAACTTGCGCTAATGCCGCGTGAGGCCCTAATCAAAGTCTGGAATATGGTCTACGTGCCGCATTGAGGCGCAGATAAAATCAACATAAAGATACAATTTCTTGCCCAGCCAGAGGGAAATATGGTTATGAGTGTACAGAAGGAAGTAGGAAATGAGCTGCCAGTTGACAAACTGTGACGACACACGAGCGGCACAAGCTATAAATTAAATTTGCTTTCAACTACAATTAGACCAAAATGACATTCTTAATTAGCCAAGGGGAAAATACGGTCTTTACTGTCTTGGGAGCGGGTGAAAGTATCTTCGTGCCCTTCTCCCGAAAGAAGAGTTCAAAGTTGGTGACTGAAAAATTCCCAATTTTGCCTGCTTAGCTTCAGTTTCTAATTATAAGCCAGCCAAGCGGGCGCATAATTATAAACAAACAAAGCGAAAGCAAAACAACGACAACGATGGAAAACTCAACCCAAACTCAAAATGTATCCCAAAAGATAAAACAGCAGCAGCAGCTCCTCGTCGTGCCCTCTTCTGCGGCGGTTTATGACCTTTCAGCAAACAAAAAGCGGCACCAAAATAGGTGTGAGGAGCGAACAAAACAGAAAAAAAGACGCCGGAGGAGCCCATTTGGCCTTGGCCATCAAATATTTAGTAAATACTTTTGGAGCGGCTGCTGATGCCTTGCAGAGAGAAAAAATCTTATGGACAAAGGTTTCCCATTGAGATTCCTTTAACTGCAAATATTGCTAAACTTTTTTTTGGGTGTGGGGGTCCAAGTTAAAATTGAATTCCTCAACTCCTATACTTAACGAGCTTATCGCTTTGGAGAGCACTTAAAAATGCACAAATGCGATTAAAGCCGGCGGCAAAAACTGCGCCTAATTTCTAATTTCTGCGACGCAATGGGGAGTCTGTCCCAATTATAGATTAATCTTTGTCCGGAGTCAACATCATAAGCAGGCAGGTGGCCGCCGCTTTGGACATCGCTGACTCATTCGCATGCAAATAAGCCAGCGAACTCTTATCAGCCGGGCCAGAAGAGTGGCAGAAGAACACCAGAGAACCCCGGAGAACCCCGGAGAACAACGACCGAAGATTGGACATTACTCATTTCGGGGTTACTGGGACAAAGGCATGGCACAAGACGTGTGGAATGGAAGAAAGCAGCAGCGAAAACAAACCCACAAAGCAAACCAGTTTATTTGCAAAAAGATCGCTGTCAAAAGATAACGACTAGAAAATATCATAGCCAAAGATTGCAACAAAATAAAAAGCATTTCTACAATTTATGAATGACTATTGGTATTAAAATTATCACATGTTCCATCTGCATATTTCTCATATTTTTTGAGTGGCAATTGAATTTCGACATGATGTGAAAGAGGCGAAAAGTGCTATAATCGCATGAAAGTTTACCAGTGGTAGACTTGTATTGATATATATCTAAAAAATCGACCGACATTTTGTAATTTTTATCAGCTATTCAGGTAGAGTAAATATTTATTTACTGAATAACTATTTTTCCAGCCGGTCATCGGCAAGGACTCATAGCTTCTTACATTCATTGAAAAATTCCCGGTGAGCTTGAATTACATTCTAAAGGCAAAGGTGCAGCTAGCCCACTCATAAATGGAATTACAAATTCCAAGTAAGTTGGGTTTGTCAAAGTCTTGCAGGTATTTTCATTTGGCTTAAACTCCGTCATCTTATCACTAACACGTCTGTTGGGTTAGGTTATAGACATAAGGTTCCACTACATTGGTTATCATGGTCTTTATACATATTATGGACTTTGATTTGTTTACTACACTATTAATGACGGGGGTCAAGAGCATAACACTATATAATCTAATTATTTCCGTCTATTCAGATTGAACAGTATTGTAGACATTTTTAGTGTCTTAAGAGCTTATTTCATTGACAACAGTTCAAGTTCGTACATATAACCCTAATCTTTTTCGATTTCTTGCCGGAGGCTCATAAATAAAAGTAAGCTTTGCCTGTTAAGTAATACTTTCTTCGGTTGTTATTTTTGTTGGCTAAAAATAGCAAGAAAATAAAATAAAACGCAAGCCCAAATAGGCGAAAACGAATTGGCAGGAAAGCAACAAACAAGCGATAAACAAACTGCTCACTTTTACGATCTCTTCGTAGCTATCAAAATCGGGTAACCCTAAAGTTCAATCCTTTTAGGCAGCTTGATGTTATCCCTTTTATATTATCTCTTTTTACGAGTAGGGAAGTTTGTAATTTACAGTATTTTTAAAACCTTTTTATTGGGTATTATAACGCAGTAATATTTATACTATATAATAAACAGAAAGAAGTTCAGTTTTAAAGGCCTAACATCTGTTTAAATAATGAGTAAGCGGTTATATCACTTATTAATTCGTTTAGATTAAGTAAGTAAAGTTTATTCAACTTTAATTTTTAAGGTATTTGGTGACTAATTAAAAGAAATATATATTGTTGTTTGAAGAAGCTTTTTTAAATGCCACTCGACGATTTCTCAATGTTCAGTTAAAATCAACTACTAGTTTGTTTGATGACTGTCCGTTTATCGATTCGACCAATGTTAACGGTACAAAATACCCGATGTTATCGATGCTTTCATATGTAAAAATCGATTTCATATCAACAAGCATCGATGTTGTACCAGCTCTAGAAAATGTCTTTATGTCATTTAAATTGGCAAATTCGTTTATAGGGATTCTTTTGGACCCACAATTCAGTGAGGGAACTTATAAATAAAAATCAGCTTTGCCAGTCGGTTAAATAACAGTTACCGCTCTGGCTTTTGTTGATTTTTATTTTTTTGTTGACTATTTGGCTCGATTTAAAAATAGCAGCGGCAAGAAAACAAAAAGCGAAAAAACAAATTGGCAGAAGGGCAACAACAAACTGCGACTGCCTTGCCTGTGCTTTTGCCGTCAGAGTCGCTGCCGCCGTAGCCTCTGCCGCAGCATTATGTAAAATTTGTTTACACTCACCTTGGGATGCAATTGGGCGGCGTTCGGTCCACCTCCCAGGCGGCGAACAGCTTCATGGGCACCGGCTTATGGCCGTTGGCTCCGGTCATCCCTCCGCCACCCAGGCCCGCCGTGGCCGAGGATCCGCCCGAGTTGGTAACTCCGCCTAAGCCGCCGCCACCGCTGCCGGGCATGTTGAGCGGTCCGCTGGAGCCGGCGCCGCTGGCGTTGCCAGTGCCGCTGATAACGGCGAATTTATCCACCAACTTGGACGACTTGTCGACCATCTTCATTGTGTGCTTGTTGTTGGCTGTTTTGGCTCGCTTTTGTTTCTTTTTTTGTGTTTAGCGAGCTGTGTTCAGTTTCCACAACACTTGTGATTCGATGTTTATTCGTTTCTCCAGCAGCAGGCACATAGTTTTCCGATAGCTTTTCTCCCCTCACAAATATCTAATTTATTTGACGAAAGTTTTTAGTTTTGGATTTTTCGGTTCTCCGATTGAAAGGCCCGCCAATACCAATACTTGGGCACACCTACAGATGCACGAACGAGCGCACGCACGCTGGGGAAGGGCGTGCCGCCGCCTTAAAAGTGAAGCAAAAAAACGGTACGTTGTAGTATACACAGAGAAAAACGCGGGGGGGTGGGCGGTGTGGGAGAGTAGTCGTTGGGGCTGCTGCTGTGTTGCTGCAACTGCAAAATTCACTCGCACACCGAATCAATATACACGGCGAATCTGTTGCGGATTAGGCTGCTCGGACTGGGGCTCGGGTGCGAGCGGGCTCGGTTTCTGTTTCGGAGGCTGCTGCTTCTGCAGCAGTGTGTGGGTCGCGTCGATTCTGCCGCGATGGAACCGTCATGCTCCGGAGTAAAAGTGCGAATGTCGCGCTATAAATCTCGCCCCAAACGTTGGAGCTCTCTATTCCGGTCTCTCTCTCTAGCTCGCTCGCCCATTCGCTCGGCTCGGCCTCCAATAACAATGTGTGCAAATGCTATGCGCACACACATACACACGATTTTCGCAAATCCTCTGCTGTCCGTGTGTGTGCGCGCACTTATGCTCTGCTCTTTCTCTCTCTCTCTCTCGCGCGCGCATAAACAAAAAGGAAAACGCCACGAATTTCGGGCGTGCGAGCAAAGCGGCCCAACAACAAATCTCTCTCTTCGGCACTCGAGCGGCTTTTGGCGGGGTTAATTACTTTTATTCCGCTGGCTACGCGGCACAATTTGTTTACATCTAGAGCGTTTTTCATCAATTATTTATGGAGCTTAAACACGTTTTATTTGTATTTTTATTGTTGCGGAGCAGCGACGCAGCTTCCGATTTGTGCAATGGGAAGCAGTGTGCCCAGAGCCGAAAAGCCAAAGAATACCATCTGAGAGGAAGAACTGAAGTCAAATATACCAACATGGAACAAAGGGAAATTTGTATGTAACGACTTATGGTTAATCAATTCCTTGAAAATTTGCACTCTTCGCTTTTCAACTTTTCAATATTAAATTACCATAATTGAAATTCAAAGTTTTTATAACTTTTTACAACACTAATTTTAAATGCTGTTCCTAGAGGTGGCAAGCGATATTTTACAATCACGAATAACATGTTATGGTCACAAAGAGTGGTATATTTTTAGAGCAAGGTTTCAGTGTTCAGTTTTTGGTATATACCTGTTCTGCTGCCACGGTCACACAAGCTTTTTGTACAAAAAAAAACTCGTCTTTGTTTACAATTTTGTTTACCGGTAATTCAACGCACAATGGCCGATGCTTGGGACATAAAATCACTGAAGACGAAGCGGAACACGCTCCGCGAGAAACTGGAGAAGCGCAAGAAGGAGCGCATCGAGATACTCTCGGACATTCAGGAGGATCTCACGAATCCTAAGAAGGAACTCGGTAGGCACCGGTGGCAGTGGCAACAAGTTGGAAGCCCTAAAGTACCGCTCTGAATATTATTACAGTTGAGGCCGACCTGGAGGTGCAGAAGGAGGTGCTGCAGACGCTCAGCGCCTGCTCCCTGGCCCTGCCCATTGTCTCCACTCAGGTTGTGGATAAGATCCCCGGGAGCACCCTTGAGATGGTGAACTTTATACTGGGGAAACTGGCCAGCCGGGGTGCGATTGGTATCCGAAATGTGACCATCGGTACAGAGGCCGGCTGCGAGATCATCTCGGTGCAGCCAAAGGAGCTGAAGGAGATCCTGGACGACACCAACGACACCTGTCAACAAAGAGAAGAGGAGGCCAAAAGAAAGTGTAAGTCTTATATCTAGATTTCTCTTGGCTTAGTACGATTACCATTTTCCCTTCCCCTTCACAGTGGCCGATCTGGCAGAGAACGAGGATGAGGATCAGCCGCAGGAGAAGGCTCCAAAACTGGACACCAGTGCGACGCGCAAGGAGTCCACCAGCCTGGACGCTCCCGACGACATCATGATGCTGCTCTCCATGCCCTCAACCCGCGAGAAGCAAAGCAAGCAGGTTGGCGAGGAGATCCTAGAACTACTCACCAAGCCCACAGCCAAGGAACGATCCGTAGCGGAGAAATTCAAATCGCATGGCGGCGCGCAGGTAATGGAGTTCTGCTCCCACGGCACCAAGGTTGAGTGCCTCAAGGCTCAACAGGCCACCGCTGAGATGGCCGCTAAAAAGAAACAGGAGCGAAGGGACGAGAAGGATCTTCGCACAGATGTGGAGGCGGGGACCAGCAGCAGTGGGAAACTACCTAAATCTACAGAAGCCGTAACAGAGGATGGGGAGATCGTCCCGGAAGTGATTGAGGTCGAGTCGCAGGAGTCGACTGATGGCAGCGACACCTCTGGCAGCGAGACAACGGACAAGTGCACCAAGCTCCACTTCAAGAAGATCATCCAGGCTCACACGGACGAGTCGCTGGGGGACTGTAGCTTCCTCAACACCTGTTTCCACATGGCCACCTGCAAGTACGTTCACTACGAGGTGGACACCCTGCCACATATCAACACAAACAAGCCGACGGATGTCAAGACCAAGCTGAGCCTTAAGCGCAGCATCGACTCCAGCTGCACGCTGTATCCGCCGCAGTGGATTCAGTGCGACCTGCGCTTCCTGGATATGACAGTGCTTGGCAAGTTTGCGGTGGTGATGGCCGATCCTCCGTGGGATATCCACATGGAGCTACCCTATGGCACGATGTCGGACGACGAAATGCGAGCCCTGGGTGTGCCAGCTCTCCAGGACGACGGCCTGATCTTCCTCTGGGTCACAGGCAGAGCTATGGAGCTTGGCCGCGATTGTCTCAAGCTGTGGGGCTACGAGCGAGTGGACGAGCTCATTTGGGTGAAGACCAATCAGCTGCAGCGTATCATTCGAACGGGACGCACTGGCCATTGGCTCAACCACGGCAAGGAGCACTGCCTGGTGGGCATGAAGGGCAATCCCACCAACCTGAACCGTGGCCTCGACTGCGACGTAATCGTGGCCGAGGTGCGGGCCACCTCGCATAAGCCGGACGAGATCTATGGCATCATTGAACGCCTCAGTCCTGGGACCCGCAAAATCGAGTTGTTCGGCCGACCACACAACATCCAGCCCAACTGGATAACGCTCGGCAATCAGCTCGATGGCATTCGGCTGGTGGATCCCGAGCTGATCACACAGTTTCAAAAGCGATATCCCGATGGCAATTGCATGTCGCCGGCCACTGCTAGTGCAGCGGCCATCAACGGAATACAGAAATAGAATCTAACTGTAATTGAGAACTCTTGACAAGATTGAGTCCTGTGTACAGACTCCGATTATATAAGATAAATTATTCTTAAAGCTTTTTATAAACTAAGAGAATTGTGTTTTTATGGGGATTCATGGGATAAAACAGGGGTGCCTCTGAAATCGCAGTGGCCTTTCTTAATGATTTTAAATTCTCAGCTAGCTAGGAGTAGTCCTGATAAGAATATCGACTGAGCTTGATACTAAAGATAATACACTGATTTCCCATGCTGATGATGTTACCACTGTTTTCCCCTTTCAGCAAAATCAAACGAGTTACTCCCATTAAAGTTTGCTATATGTAAATCCACACACATAGATATTTTTATTGCTCATAAGTTAAGGGGCTTTGCGCGTATTTACAAAAGTGCGATATCCACCGATTCGGCGATTTTCTAGGTCTAGTACTTATACATACATAAGGGTTATAAAGAACCCAGAACATGTACATATATGACGATCAGCTATGCACGTTTTCGGCTGTTTCGGTTACTCGGTTATGATTGGTAACAATAACTTATGAATTATCAGAGAGTGAGTATATGGTTTAAGTTAAGGGGAATACAATACGAATAGAAATGCAACGTACACAATGTGTGCTCGACTGGCCAGCCGCTATTCATTGTCCTCTGGGATTTCTGCTGCACCTGCTCCTGATCTCTGGGAGAGTGCTCTTGGCGAGTGTATTTACATGTCAGGAATATGAGAACATCGGCATGCGTCCCATTTTTCATTGTTTGCTTCGCGTTTCGTAACAATAAATTTGGATTTACTCTAGCAAGCAAAATATTAATTATTAAGTTACATGAATTTGTTAAACATTAACGTGTCTGTAGCTCCTTCTTCTAGCGGGAGTGTCCGCTAACCGAACTGATGGTCTTTAGCACCAGGAATCCCAGCATTGTTGCTGCAGCCACGCCCAGTCCAGCCTTCCACCACAGCCTCGGATCGTCCGTCATCAGGCCGAATTGCCTCAAGTGGCTGTGGTTTGTCGCATGTGGAAGAGAAAAGGTGGAATTAGAAAAGATTGCCATATGAAACATATTTTATTGAAAGTTAAGACAAGAAGCTGTCGCACACCACGTTAATCAAGCGGGGATGGAGCTCATTGCACCCCGTTGCGGATGGAATCAATAACAATACCAACAACAAACAGATAAAAGGCTGACATTAGTAACGAGTTCAGTTTGAAAGGGTAACACTTACGCCGACTCCCACAGCTGTACCAACCTGTGCTTGTAGAACAGTATCCAGGCGGCCTGGAATCGCCTGCAGCCACAAAATCCAAGAAGCCCGCGACGTGCACACAAACATCACAACAAAACAGAAACCCAGACACCCACACAGAAAAAAAAGGGGAGAAGAGAAGATAAAGATAAGAAGATATTAGGTAACCATTAAACTAGGATGTGACCCGAATGTTAGATGACGTCTAAAAGAGCTACCGTCAATGGTAGACTATTTTTAGGGATTACTCACGGAAAAGCGGCCATGGTCGCCAGCTTGGTATACAGCTCTTTTTTATTGGTCTTCAGGCTGAACAGGTGTGGTGGCAGTAGCTTGTACTTGTCGCAGAACTCCGACGGCTGCATCAGATAGTCTTGCCGGCGCTCGTCCATGTCGCACTTGGTGCCCACTATCATGACCGGAATCTTGCTCTCCGCGTAATACTTGATGTAGATCCGGGCCACGTATTCGAAGGAGCGGGGATTGGAGGAGTCATAGACCAGGCAGGCCACATCGCAGTTAACTTCTTGGGGTTGGAGGGGATCGAGGGCATGCCGCACGTCAATGTCGCGTAGGATGAGATGCTTCTCCTGGCCATACACCTGCACCGAGTTTATGCAGTGTACGACATTTGTTTTGAACTCCTTGCCGATAAGCTTGTGCATTTCCTCGACCAGGAAGCCCCGGCACAGGCCCGTTTTTCCGGATCCCTTGGGCCCAATCACATGACACTTATACACGGATCTGCTGCTCTGGCGCTTGGCCAAATCGATGCGACGCTCCCGTGTCACATGTATGGCCGCCAGCTGGCTGTCGTTCTCATGGACATTGAAGCCCAGGTAGGCCAGATACTCCATGGTCTTCACCACATCGATCAGCGTCATCAGAGTCCAGCGACAGAGCCAGCCATGGAGGGTCACCCAACCAGTGGTCTCATTGATTGGACAGGACTTGCGTATATCCGTGGAATAGGACCACGGCGATGCCGGGCAGGTGCTAAACAACATCTTGTGCTCCTCGGGCGACAAGGCCCCATCCCCATCGCGATCATAGCGCTCGAACACGGCGATGAGGAACTGCTGTCCACGGTGTGACAGCTCCGTGCTGCTACCGGGAGGAATTTTCAACGGGGGCCGTAAGTACTCCTGGCACATCTCCAACTGGTCGTTGTAGCCAAATCGCCGCAACACCGCCCAGGTGGTCTCGTTCCTTCCCCGCTGGATGAACAGGCAGTGCAGGAAGAGGAAGCCCTTCAAAGTGACCGCATCGTTGTAGATGCCATCCGGCACGTTCTTCTGTATCACGGCCTTCACCTCATCGAGGATCTGCGGCTGCAGCGGCGTGTTGAAGCAACGCCTCTGAAACAGATTTAGTTCGTAGTCGTTCAGCAGATTGTCACCGTCAATATCGCAGATTTTGAAGATGCGCACCAACGACTTCTTGCAGGCTGGGGTTAGCTAGAAAGTAGGGAAAGTGGAAAAGGTCTTGTAATAAATCCTTGGAAAGTATAAAGATATAAGTGAATTGATTTACTTAAATTTTCCTTGAGAATATTAAGTTTTCCAAGGCTCTGTTGAGCAGCGATGTCGGAGACCGACTGCCAACTAAATATAACCTGACTAGATAGACTACACAAATAAATCCACACCGGTTGCGCGGTAGTTTTGGCTGACAATGTGTGGGTATCGTTTTTTTACGTCTTAGAGCCACACGCGTAATACTGCGCTCTTTTCCTTCATTAAGTTTATATATATAATAGCGTATTCACACCATATTATTAAAAACCCTCAAGCTTTTCCACCTTATAGGAATAGGCAATTGCTTTATTTTAGACCTTTATCTCCACTGCGATAATACCTAGAATTTGCAATAGATAACAACTGCGACGACCTATGAAACGCTACCCAAGAGCAAATCGACCCCGTAATACTTACCTCCTGGTCTTCCATCACGTACAGCGGAGAAGTCGGGTGCAGCACGGCCTTCTGGGCGTAGTAGAACATCTCCGAGATGTTGTGCAGCGTCTTGGCCGAGCACTCTACGCAGCTCTCGATCTCGGGATAATCCTCCATGATGGCCAGCACGCTGTCCATGGTGGAATACTCGATCATGTCGACCTTGTTGCCCACCAGGACAATGGGCTTCCGCACGGGTTCCCGTTCCGCGTCGCCCTCGGCCTCGGCCTCTGCTTCGGTGTCTCCTTCGCCGTCCATTGAGGGATTGCACTTGGCGCGAACAAGAGGCAACCAATGTGAGGTGATCCTGTCCAGGGAGTCATCGTCGTTTACCGCATACACAATGCAAACCACGTGCGCCTTATTGATTTCAACGCCCAGGGCCTCCTCGGATTGCTCCACGCTCGAGAAGTCCACGATGCTGGTGGGCACCTGCTCCGGCGTAACATTTGCCGGAATGGTGATCTCCTCGGCGCGCGGCGGTACCTCCTCGGGATACTCCTCGCTGACCAGCGAGAGAATCAGCGACGTCTTGCCCACCCCGGCGTCACCCACGAGCAGGATCCGCACATTCTTGCGCTGTGACGCCGTGTACTGCCCCATACCGACTGCTCTGCGAGTGGGATGTGCCTCTCGTGGTCTCCTGGTCTCCGCGTCCGCAATGTTGTTCGTTTCGGGCGAATTTCCGAGATTTTGTTATGCAAAAACGCAAAAAAACAACCGAGAGATGGGTATGGCAGCTGATGTATCAAGGTTGTGCTATCGGTTATCGGATATCGGTTATCGCAGCCACACGGATAACCCAATGTAGGGTTGCCAGACCGGCGGACGTAATTTCCATCAACAAAAATTCTTAATTTTGCTAATTTTTAACTAAATTTAATATGCCGACTAGACGAAAGTGGCTTTCCTAAAAGCCTTTTTCCAAATTAAATCCAACTTAATGTCTGGCAACTACGTTTTGGCAGCTGGTTTGGTTGTCGAGATGCCAGCCTATCTTTTTTCCGCCAAAACAACCTTCTTATGAAGGATAAAGTGGCCAGGGTTTATCAAATAATGCAAATTAATAATACGATAATTATTTATTAATTAAACAACAGAAATGCTAAGAAAATTTTGCCATTGGCAAATCCAAAATTCCAATTCTGAATTTCGGAGTACTAATTTTTTGCAATTATAATTTTCTTAAAATTGACTAATAAGGTAGACTATCAAACCAGCCCCTACGGGGTTTTGAATCGTAAAAATATTTAAATTTTAATAAAACAGCTGATCAATAAATAAATATTAATTTATAATAACTATTTTATCCCTATATAGAATACTCAAGTTGTTAAACTGTAACTAGACGGCAAATTATAGTTTAAATCATTAACAGTCCAAACTAGCGAGTCTTCCGTTATTTATACAATTTGAATATAGCTATTTTCTAGCTACCTCGCTGAGCCCGCCAGATTTGTGTAATCCATAAGTGGCAGCACTGATTGGGACCCAGAGCTTAGCTTCATTTTTCAACGTCGGAGAGTTGAAGGAAGTGCGAAGAAAAAGTCGAATCGGGTATCAGAGAAAAGAGCAATTGTACCCGCGACGGACTGTAATTGAAGCGTCTCCGTCGTTTATTTGTTTAATGTGGCGTCGATTCCAGCGCGTGCCACCGTCTTATTCGTCCGTTTATTTGTGTGCTTAGTAGTTTTAGAGCAAAACTTCCCCTGCAAAGGGGAGTGGAGTGCTGTGGAGAGCGGGGGCGCGGAGTGCTGGACGCGCAGACAGCGCGGAATCGATATCGATGGTACGCACCAAAAACCAGTCCTCCTCCTCCAGCGCCAGCAGCAGTAGCACCAAATCACCAATAAAGTCCAATACCGGAGCCGGATCGGGAGGCGCCAGCGGACGCCAGTCCACCCATCGCTCCTCGAGCGCCTCCAACGTAGCCGCTGCCGCAGCAGCAGCCGGAGCTGCCTCGTCCGCCGCCGCCGCCTCGTCGAATCGTAGAACGACTCCGGGTAGCTCGCCTGACGGCGACGACGACACCACCACCACCGATGACCTGACCCCCACCTCGTGCTCCCCGCGCAGCGGCCACCACCACCACACGTACGCGGGCTCGGCGTCCTCCGTGCACAAGCAGAACCTCTACGTCGTCTCGTTCCCCATCATCTTCCTCTTCAACGTGCTGCGCTCGCTGATTTATCAGCTGTTCTGTATTTTTCGCTACCTCTACGGGGCGAGCACAAAGGTAATTTACCGCCCGCACCGCCGCGACTGCAACATCGAGATCGTGGTGCAGAACTCCAAGGAGCAGCAGCAGCAACAACAGCATTCGCTCAACCATCCGTTGGAACTCAACGGCGAGGGAGTTAGTCAGGAGCAGCAGTTGTCCAATCAAACGCAGCGCTATCGCGCCATCCAACCGCTAGAAATGGCCGCCAATCGTCCCGGTGGTGGCTACTCTCCCGGACCCGGTGATCCGCTGCTGGCCAAGCAGAAGCACCACCATCGCCGCGCCTTCGAGTACATCTCCAAGGCGCTCAAGATCGACGAGGAGAATGAAGGTGAGCAGCTTGGGTTTTCACCCCATACTTCAGAGTGTCGATGCTCAATGAGTCATCGCCCGCCGCTTTGAGCTTTTGTTGTCTGTTGAGTGTGAGAATCAATAACCCGAAACGCGCGCACAAAGATGCCCCAATTGTGATGCCGGGGGATTGGGGGAGTTCAGTTGTTAGGCCTGTCTTGATGGACATCTATCGACTGGCTGGGAATCCTTCAACGTTTTTAGTACCTGGCTCTCTAAGGGCTCAAGGGTATATTGTTTCAGATTTAAGATAGTAAAGGTAACAAAGCAAGTAATATAAAAATAGAAAGGACACTCAAATTAAGGTGGACAATTCCTGATTTTGTATATTGTTACATAATTATAATATATTAATGATATCATAATATTATATATGCTAGAAACTCGGAAGCTCCTCCTGAAATCTGTATAAACGCTGTAGAGTATTCCTAAATGCCTTCTTTTGTTCCCGATGATGTGTAGGTTTTGTTTATTAGAAATTGTCTCCTGGGGTCTGTCGGGATTATGTAACCAGAACCAAACCGCTTTCTTAGAAAGCTTTCTTATAGAGTACATTACAAGTGTATAGTTATCTAACCTTCGTAACACGGTATTTCACAGTCGACTATAGCATCCTTGCTTGTTCCTTTTTTCAGGTCACAAAGAGCTGGCCATTGAGCTCTACCGGAAGGGCATCAAAGAGCTGGAGGATGGCATCGCCGTAGACTGCTGGAGTGGTCGCGGGGATGTGTGGGATCGGGCCCAACGGCTGCATGACAAGATGCAGACGAATCTCTCGATGGCTCGAGACCGTCTTCACTTTCTAGGTAAGTGGCTGGCTCGCCATCCATCTCCTCAGCCCCAAAACGTAGGTTTTATTTATCCGATTTTTTTTTTGTTATTTTGATTTTCCATTTTGCACGTTTTTACCCTGCTTTTTCGTTGTTGCCTTTGGTTCTGTCCACATTGTGTCGTGTTCCATCCGACGTGCAGCGCTGCGTGAGGAGGATATCCGAATGCAGCGGCTCTCCTTGAAGGAGAAGCAGAAGGAGCCAAAGGCCCACTCTCAAAGCCAGACGCACAAGTATAGAGAACCCATGCTGGCGGGAATGACCAACAGCGAAGCCGCCGCAAAGTCCAGGGTGCGCAGCAGCGGCTACGGGCCGAAGCCCACGCCCTCGACCGGTGTCCAGCCCAGCGGTAAGTCCCTTCACCAGCTCACATGCGCACCCAACCCAGATCTTCACCCAGCAGAGCGCCACAACGAGCAAAAGCAGATCATCGATCCAATCACTCACTTGGCACTTGATTTTATTACCTTTTTTTGATTTCGCTTGCCCTAAATTTGTAGCTTGAGAAGGCGTGCTCCTTCCCTTAATGCTCCTCTGATCTGGTTTTTCTTTTCTCTTTCCCCAGCCTCTGGGCGCAAGCTGACCATCGGAACCAAGCGGCCCGGCAATTTGGCCGTTGCCAACAAGTCACAAACGCTGCCGCGCAATCTTGGCTCCAAGACGTCCGTCGGCGCTGTCCAAAGGCAACCGGCCAAGACGGCTGCCACGCCTCCTGCCGTACGGCGCCAGTTTGTGAGTATATATCTAATTACGTAAACATAACACATTTGTTTATATATGTTTGAAGAACTCGCCACTCCACTTCGCACAGATCATCAAAAAATGTGTATAAACAATTTAATTTTTATCAAGTATATGTATCGAGTCCTTCACTATCTTTTCTGCTCTCACGCGGCTATCAAATTCTATGTTTATTGTCAGCATATGAAGTTTATTAAGCAATATAGGCAAAGCCAGTAAACAAATAAATGCCCAAAAAAAGATGGAAATGCAAATTAAACCACATAAAGTCCACTTAAATTTCATATTTGAGATTATTTAGCATAAATTGTATTAATAATTTCTCTTACAAATGTTGATCCCTTCTGATCCCTTTAGAGTTCAATTGTTACTTATCTCTGTTTCTCTTCCGCAGTCTTCTGGTCGCAATACACCGCCAATGCGCTCGCGAACTCCCATTAACAACAACGGACCCAGCAGCAGTGGCAGTGGCGCCAGCACTCCAGTGGTAACCGTCAAGGGTGTGGAGCAGAAGCTGGTGCAGCTAATACTCGACGAGATTGTCGAGGGCGGGGCCAAGGTGGAGTGGACGGACATTGCCGGCCAGGAGGTGGCCAAACAGGCGCTACAGGAGATGGTCATCCTGCCGTCCGTGCGACCTGAGCTCTTTACAGGTAAGTTTTCAAATTACCAAGGGTCATGCATTGTCTACAATCCCTTTTCTCTTGTTCCTGGTAAGGTCTTCGGGCTCCGGCCAAGGGTTTGCTGCTGTTCGGTCCACCCGGTAATGGCAAGACCCTGCTGGCCCGCGCCGTGGCCACCGAATGCAGCGCCACATTCCTAAACATTTCGGCGGCCTCGCTGACCAGCAAGTATGTGGGCGATGGCGAGAAGCTAGTGAGGGCTCTATTTGCCGTGGCCCGACACATGCAGCCCTCGATCATCTTTATAGACGAGGTGGACTCGCTGCTCTCGGAGCGAAGCAGCAATGAGCACGAGGCGTCGCGCCGTTTGAAGACCGAGTTCCTTGTGGAGTTCGACGGCCTGCCGGGAAATCCGGACGGGGATCGAATTGTGGTGCTGGCCGCCACCAATCGGCCGCAGGAACTGGACGAGGCCGCCCTGCGACGGTTCACCAAGCGCGTCTATGTCGCACTGCCCGACGAGCAGACCCGCGAGCTGCTCCTCAACCGCCTGCTGCAAAAGCAGGGCAGTCCGCTGGACACGGAGGCGTTGCGCCGCCTAGCGAAGATCACCGACGGTTACTCGGGCTCCGATTTGACGGCCCTGGCGAAGGACGCGGCTCTGGAGCCCATCCGCGAGTTAAATGTGGAGCAGGTGAAGTGTCTGGACATCAGTGCGATGCGTGCGATCACGGAGCAGGACTTTCACAACTCGCTGAAGCGCATCCGGCGTTCAGTGGCCCCGCAAAGCCTCAATTCCTATGAGAAGTGGTCGCAGGATTACGGCGACATTACGATCTAGTCGGGCCTTACCAACCATCACGCCAGCTCCACTCCAGGGCGCGCAGCTGTGATGTGAGTTTCAGAACGTTTTCTTTGCCGTTTCACTAGTTTTTTGATCATGTGACCCCATTTAAGGACCGTAGACCTATCGTTTCACAAGACATTGTAAGCAAAAGCATTTGTGAATTATTCAATATGATTTTTGTGTGCTATAGCCTAAGAATTTGTTGTATTTTCTCTACGTTTTAATGTCGTGTCCATGTGGTGTGACATCTGTCATGCGGCTCCATTACCGATATACTCATTTAACCGTAGTGTATTTCTAAGAATAACTTAATACTATCCAATGGAGTTGCTAGAATCGTAACAAGCTTAGTTCTGCCCGAAGTTCCGTTCTGAGATTTAGTATTGAAGGCATTCCATATATAAATATATATAGTTTTTGGTTTTTCTGTTTATAAGAGTTTTCAACTACTTCCAGTGTATCCTTAAATCAATAGAGAATATTTTTGTTGTACATTCAGTGCCCCATCCACGAGAGCTACATGTAATCTAGAAGTAAGCGTAGTTGTAAGACCGAAGAGAGATACATTTACCAGCGCAGAATCAGATTTAAGTTTTAATGGTTATCACATCTCCGTATCGATATAGACTAGAATTAGTTCCTTTGTTTTCAATCTATGTATGTACCTACCTACGGCCATAAAAATACAATCGTCTCCGAATCATCACCAATACTATATATTATATTGGTAACGATACCTAGCCGGGTCTTATCTAAGATCTGTCAGAAGCATCTCGACACCTCTGCTGCACACAACACTCCGCCCGTCGCTTATCGCGGTACTTTAAACCAGCTTCTACGCAGCTCGCCGCCCACCCGGAATTTGAGTTCGATGGCTAGTTACTAAACACGGATCCATAAAATACATGCATATTAAAATATATTTATCTGATAATAAACCTATAGAATATGCTAAATAAAATCAATTTCAACAGACATCTCTAGTGCATCCTTAATCTGCGGTAGTTTATGGACAAAACAAGTATTGGAAGCTATCAGGATTATCTTCATATTATTCAAAATTTAGAGATTTCAATTATAAATCATATGTAGTTTTGGGCTTAAATGTTAAGTAAGCTTTCTTTCATCATTGGAGTTTGTGCATTTTTGTAGCTTAAAAATGTTTATAATTCCGGAAAAATTATATAGCTTTAGCTCATTTTAACATCCTAATATATATTTGGTCGTTTGAATTGAGCTTTCACGGAATTAAAAAATAGTTACACAGCTAAATAAGGAAAAGGTTTTTTTATGTAAGTGAAATTCTAAAGAAAGATTTTGATTTAGTAGACTGTTTTTTTCTTTGTTCCAAGGTTAATAAAATAATGATGACATCCGAATCGAAAATGCCATTTGTTGTAGATTCTAATGCTGGCCAATCTAAATTTTCGAGAAGTAAAATATATTTTTAAATACTATTTAAGTTATTAAAAAAGAGACACATATTTTGTTCGTTTTCTCACTTGTTTTATATATTTTTTTGTTTCTTTATTTTACATTTTACATATTTATATCGCATTTCGTTTTCCACATTGGAAATACACAATATGTATGCCCAAATTTACATTCTCTTATTGACTAAATTTGTTTTTCCTCGTGTGTTTTTGCTTTTTCGGCTTGCTTGTGGCTCTCCTTTCCTTTTCTTTCATCCTAATTCTCCTCTGCCCTTCTCTTCAACTGTCTACTTGCTATCATCTCGCCTCCGTTGCCTCCTTCGTTGACACACATGTTCCACATAGTTACAATTACAATTTGTTTTGTCACGTTTTTGTTTCGATTGTGTTGTGTTCTGTTCTACTCTGAACTAGCTCTGTTCTGTTGTCGCGTATTTTTTGCCTTTTCTCTGTTTGCTGTCTGATCTCATTATCATTTTGTTTTCTTTGTTTTTTAATTTTTCATTCGGTTTATTTTGTTTCCGTCTCGTTTATATCGCCTATATCTGCTTAATCTAGAAATCATTAAATTATTTTAACACGTACTTAAGATTGGATTAGATTGTTACAGCTACCCGCCCATCTCCCGGAGCTTTCAGTTGATGTTTCAGTTGTCGTTGCCGGCGTGGTTCACTTGAAGAGTTCCACGCGCACCGGCTCGACCATCGGCTGTGGGGTGAGATGAATGACATGACATGACGACATGACCTGACCTAACCCCCTCCGCCAACGCTTCCGCTTCCGTCCGCCGCAATCACTCGCAACCGTAGCCACAACACCGACCTGGACATGCGTCCACCTTTAATTTTCCGCTGCCTCGTTGCTGCCGTTGATGCTGATGTTGATTTGGTTGCTGTCGGGTAGGACCAGGAGTGGGAGCTCCAACTTGGCTGGGACTACTCGGTATTCTAGGTAACCTAAACGTGCGTAATGCGCTTGTAGCTCCTGAAGCTGCTGGAACTGCGGCAGATAGGGCAGCTGTGGCGGTTGTGGCTGCGGCTGGGGGCGACTGCCCGGATGCTGCAGACGGCGTCGAAGCTGGCGTCACATCTCAGCTCATTGGGTCTGGTATTGTGGCATTGCAGCACTGTACATCATTTGGGGGGCAAGTGAACCGTTCGCTGCTGCGGCCGCGGAAGCTGCGGCGGCCGTTACGCCGGGCACCACAGTTCCGGGCACGCCCCATGCGACATTCGGCGGCACCATGCGATAGCCAGCAGCTGAAAACGGGTAAAACAGAGATTAAACAACGCTAAAATAATGCTATGTGGGTAACTAAGGTACACTTACGCACGCCTCCCGCTTGCTGAGCACTGGTGGTGTAGGCGTAGGGATAGTAGCCCTGCTGCATGTACTGCGTCTGCATCTGGGTTGTGGGATAAGCCTGTGAATAAGCAAATATGCATTAGATTAATAATAAACCATTTCTGGAGCAGCAAAAGAAAACTTACCGCTGGGGGATACCAGTAGCTCATGTGCTGGTAACCGTACGGATACTGCGCCGCTGTGGCGGCAGCGAGCTGCTGGGGAGTCATCATTTGGCCGGGTATCGCCGCTCCAGTGGCGGCGGCAATCTGTTGCTGCGTCATCATCTGGCCGGGCATGCCCGCTCCAGCGGCGGCTGCAGCATTTGCCGCTGCCACAGCCGCCACATTGGCTGAGGCTGCTGCCGCGGCGGCGGCATTCAGGCTGTTAGCCGAGTTGTCGCCGCCGTTCTCCTTGCCCCAGAAGCACTTGACCAGATTGCCGTGAACCTCACTGTTGTGCGTGTGCTCGATGGCGCGGGCCGCTGCCTCCTTGGTAACAAACTTGATGAACGAGAATCCCTTGTCCTTGAAAACGCGCACGTCCTGGATGGGGCCGAACTGGACGAAGTGCTTGTGCATCAGATCGTCGCTGATGACGTTCGGCGGGAAGCCGCCGCAGTATACGGTAGTGTTGGTGGGGCTCGATTGATTGTACACCTCCTCGAAGGTGTGGCGCTGGCTACCCTTTACTCCAGAGCCGTTGCCTCCGGGACCACCGCCCATGCCGCCGCCCTGGCCACCACCCTTGGACGGCTCGCGTGGCGCCGGTAACTTGCGTGTGGACCAATTGGTCCGTATCGATCGCGACCCGATCCACTGGCCGTTCATCGCCTGGATGGCGTTCTCCGCCTCCGCCTTCTTCACGAACGATACGAAGGCATAGCCCTTGGACTTCATAGTGTGCGGATCGCGCACAATGCGGCAGTTGGAGATCTCGCCGAAGGGAGCAAACGCTTCGCGCAACGTCTCCGTCTCGATCTCGGGACTAAGGTCGCCCACGAATATGTGATGGTGCGAGCTGATGTCTGTCTTGGGCTGATTGCCGGGACTGGTGGCCCAGTTGACCTGAGAAAAGTATAATTTGTTAATAGATGCTAATTAATTAATGTGTGGGTCCGCTTCGGTGCTTCTCCCAACTCTTGTCGTCATTTTAAACTATTTACTGAGAGATCATGATATGAAATCTTGTTCCCTCAACCCTCGATGCTATTAATAGATTAATAAAACCAAGTTAAGAGCTGTTCGATGGGGAGAAGCACCCTTCATGGTTGTTCACTCACCTTGATTTCCTTCTCAAGGAAGAGGCGCTTGTTCATGGCGGTCAGGGCTGTGGTGGCTGCCTGATAGTTGGAATATTCGATGAAGGCGTAGGGATCATTGCCCGGCTCCCGGATAATTTTGCAGCTCTTGACAGGGCCCATGGTGCCGAACAGAGCGATGAGCAGGTCCTCGGACACGGAGCTGTCCAGATTGCCCACATACAGGGTCTTGGGCTGTGACTCGTCCATGGCTGGCGGATATCTGGGGTCTACACTAGGTTCTTGCACTCTGCTGGACTCTGCACACTTTCTATTTTCTAGTACCCGGCACTTAGACTGGCGACCGCATCAATCGAAAGGAGTGCGGTATTGAAAACACTCTCACTTGTTGGGTTCCTATCTAGCTGATTATAACTTTCATGTACAAAATGGGCTTATATGTTGCGGTCTAAAGAGGTGCTAACAAAGAACTGGTCTAGAATTTTGAATACTTCCTTGATTCTCTATACTACGAACTCACTCTCGACTTGGCTGGGATTTTTTGTATTTGGATTATATTAATTATATATGATGTATCTCTGAGGTTCGTCGTTTATATTGCTTTGCTTTCGTTCCTAATCTGGCGCCTAATTGAAAATTTTGTTAAACATCTATATGTATATATATATGTATAAATATATCTGTCCTAACTAATCGCTAATGGAGTGTTTTGGAATATACGATTTGTCGCAATCTATGCTCATATGGATATATCTCCGCTTTCCTGTGGGGGTTTGGATCTGGAGCTGGATCTGGGGATTCCCTGGGTGCCTTTGGGGGTACTGCTCGATCCCTCTCGATATTCTTTATAAATAAGTTGTCCGTTCAATATACAGGATTGTATAAATGTATATGTGAATACTTTAGTTGCTGTTGTTGCTACTTTTCCTATATTTCTGCTGTTGTACAAAAATTAGTTGGCTATGAAAGTGTTCGCAGGTTAATTGTGTTAAGTTGCAGTTTTTGGGTTTCGAAGCTGACCCCTGGGAATCACTGCTGAAAAAATAAGAGACGAAAATTTTAAATTCTGATGTAAACATAGAAATATGGTTTTAATATTTGTATACAGTTTATAAACACAACATGATTGCGTTCTTTAACAGAATTTGATGTTGTATAAATAATGTTAAGTCCAGATAGATAGCCCTAATATATACTCTAAGTTCCATAATTTAAACGTTAATTTTACGTTCTAATTTTCTTCTTGAGCTCAAAACTAACTCTATTTTCCACAAAAAAAAAAAAAAAAAAAAACAAAAAAAAAACAAATTTGAGTTCGAAAATTGTTATTGACCATTAAACTATTACCGGCAATGTCGAATTCGCGGTCAGTGTATACATAAAATACCATTTCATGTATTGAAATGGAGATATGCAACTTTGCAACCCGATAGAAACAAGAGATAAAGTGTGCACTTATCTTAACCGCTTGTTGACTCTAATACATGTATGTATATTCGCATAAACGGATGCTTTGTTATCAGAATACAAGATCGCGTTACCGATATGCGATTGTAATATGGTCGTAAATAGATGACAACCCTATTTGAAATTTGGGGTTATTATTTGGAGGGCCTGTGCTATGTATATCCGGGAGAGTGGGACAAGGTCTAACAGCACATGATCGGTGGGCGCATTATCTAGGCAAATGATATGGATATAAATCGAGCAGGCCTCCCCCAACCCTGCGCTACCACTAACACTGCCCCTGCCCGCTCCCCATTCCCCAGCGGGGAACAAAGAGCCACCGAAGGCGGCAAAGCAGTGCAGGGACACGCACACACGTGCGCACGCTCCCTCACACGCACACACATACGCGTGCAGAGAGAGATGGATGGCGAGAAAGAGAGAGGCTGGCCGCTTTTATAACAAAGCGAATCGCCAACAATTGACAAAAGCCATTCATTCGCAACGAATTCGCGGGTCTGGCAAAATGATTTAGTTTATAATTAATAATGGCTCGTATTCTGCGGTGCACTTTACCCGAATTCTATGCGGAACAGCGCACACTCACGCATACACGAAAATAGGGCGAACGACAAAACGAAAATCAACCAGAAGATGAATGACCGTCGATAACATGGAGAAAGAGGAGAGAAATTTGCGAAACCGGCGGGCGCACGGTTGCATTAGATTTCTTTTCCTTCATTTTCGATTGCGTTCTTGTTAATTCTTAATTCTCCTTGCTTACGGCAAAATCAAATTTCAATTTGCATGGCACGAAACTTGATTTTGATTATTTCTGCGGCGGCGGCGGCGCTTGAAAATGTCAGTCAAAGTCACAGAACAGAACAGAATAGAAGAGACTGCGAAAAGGGAACGGGAATCGGGGGATGGCGGGGTGGTTTTTGTTGCTCATTTGCTGCTGCTTATTTTCTTCGTCTCTTTTCGCACACACTCACTCACTCACACAGCCGCACGCACATACACTCACGGGCACAGAGAGGCGTCTTGCGCTGGTCTTTTTGTTTGCGTTTTGCTCACATGAGTCGCCACTTTTCTTTGCTTTTTTCAGTTTTGGTTATTGAGCATTTAAAACTAATGCCAATACCAACACCAATGCAATTTGAATGTGGGACTTTTCATTGCCTTTTCAGCTTGCCGCTTCCATCCATCCCGTCTATATATGTATGTATGTATCTCGTTCGGTTTTGTGCTGCCATCTTTTTATGCCGCTCCCCTCTCCCTGACGCGCCACACCCCCGCACGCCCTTGCCCCAGACGCGATGCCGAAATCTACGATTAACATTAAACGCGGCTAAGTATAATATTCCTGCCCCATTGTTCGGCGCTGTCCAGAATTCATGATTTCGCAGCCGAAATCCGCACTCTCTTCGCTCGACATTTTATACGCTCCGCTCTCTGTGACGTGGCTGCGGTTGTAAATTTACCGCATTTTAAATGCTCTGCACTCTTTTCGCACACTTCACTTTGCGGCCAATATTAGCCGCTACCGGTTTCTATTAAGTTTGCACAACTTTCGTTGGGTTTACTAGTTAAAAATGTACGATAAACGCGTCGCTAAAATTTTACCTTCGTCGTCTAAAATGCGAACTAATTAATGAGACTTTGTGTGCGAGAGAACGGGGCTGCCAACTCGCTGGAAAATAAAAACGCAATGGCGGCAATCTGGGAAATAAGCTGAAAACAAGTAAATTGTCAGGGTTTCTTTTGGAATGACATAGCCTAAGCCAATTTTAGTACGTTTATTTGGAATATTAGCCTAGATCAATTCGAATTAATAGCTTTTAGGTAATTTTAGTGAATTTATCGAAAAGAGGGCAACCCTAGGGCCACCGATAAACGCTTGCATCACCGCTTTCTCTTTCTAACACACGTAGATGCAGCAGCAAGAAACGGCATAGCGAAAAACGTAGAAATGGTCATTAATATTTTTATAAACAGTACACACTTAACTACCTGCGGAGATCACAGCGATTATGCTGAACTATGCAGCCGGATTGAGGAGCACACGGTGAGTGCGCGTGTTTTCTGCAAGAATTTCATGAGTTTACCTAACGGTGTGAATTAATCGTTTTCCAGAACCTCCACTCTGAGGATTATTACCTGGTGAGCAATGGCAAACGCCTTAGTGGCGAACTTCTCACACACAGAGATGTGCACTGCGTCCTTCGCCAGGTGGGCGGCAAGGGTGGATTCGGCTCCATGCTCCGCGCCATTGGTGCTCAAATTGAGAAGACCACCAATCGCGAAGCTTGCCGAGATCTGAGTGGACGCCGACTGCGGGACATTAACGAGGAGAAGCGGGTGCGCGCCTGGCTTGACAAGCAGGGCGAGCGCGAGCGGGAGGCCGAGGAGCGGAAGAAGCGCAAGATCGAGAAGCTCCTGGCCGTTCCCAAACACGACTTCAAGGATGATCAGTACGAGGAGGCGAGGGCCAATCTCACCGAGAAGGTGAACGACGCCTTCGAGGAGGGACTGAAGCAGGCGGAGGAGATTAACAAAGAGAAGCATGCTACCCAGGAGCACCCCTCCACCAGTGGCGGCACCAAGAGGAAATCCCCCACCGAGGACAAGGCCAAGGCCAAAAAGAAGAAAAAGGGAGCCCTTTGGATTGGCGATGACATCTCCGGATCCGACTCTGAGACAGATGACAGCGAAGAAGAGGCGGAGAATTCGGAGAAAGAGGCCATCAATAACTAGAAGCGACTGCAGCATTTAAAATTTGAATGATTCAGATTTAATAGATTAAAATTATTACTTAGCACTAAGAGGAGGATTAATATGTAATTGTATAAATAAACGATTGCCTTACGGCGACACAAACTGCGAGGAGACCCAAGCCAATCCCCATTTCAGGTTCGTCAGCATGAACTTCAACGCCTTCGTCCACTGCTCCTCCGAGTTGAACTGGATCCTGGAAGATATTAAAATAGTCCCTTGTTAATTAAGAGTTTCCGCATTAGTTATTTCGAGACCTACTTGATCGAATAGGAATTGCCCGTGGAGGGATCAATGATCTTGCCCTTGTCCATTTTGTAGGGCAGCAGGAATTCGGTGTCGCGCTTCTCCACCTCCTTCTGGAACTGGGTGAGGCAGTCGAGAAAGGCCACCATGGCAGCATCAAACTTGGTGTCCCAGAAGAACTTGAAGCCACCGCTCCCGTACAGCGGCAGCTCCCTGTTTTCACCGAGCACCTCCACGTACGAGTGATTGCCGAACGGCACTACGCGGTACCTCTCGAAGGTAAGCCCAATTTTCCGGGCCAGGGCGGAGAGGAGCAGCACCGTCTGTCCCCAGGCAGCGTTGATTTCTGACCAGTCTACGGAGACGGAGGGCAGACGGCCCAGCCGGAAGTTATTAATTGTGCCGAAATGGCCGGCATGCCAGATGTGGAAGGTGATGTTAAATATGTTGGTGTCGCGCAGCTTGTCCAGCTGCTGCCGTGAGTAGGCGATCTGGCTCTCCAGGCTGCGCTTGTCGTCCTCGGTAAGCATCAGCTCGCGCCTGTGCTTGGTGTACTCACGCCAGTAGCTCTCCTCCTGCTCGTGCAGCTGCTCCCGCTCCAGCTCCTCCTGGGCAATGGCCGCGTTCAGCGACTGCTCCTCTTCCTTGAGCTCGGCCAACTGCGAGAGTAGCTGCTGCTCGCTGCGCTTCAGTTCGTCCAGCTCTTTGTCTAATGCATCCACATTGGGCGCCTCTCGCTGCTGCTCCAGTTCATCCAAATACGTCTTGTACACATCCCACTCATCCTCGGCGATGCGTAGCTCTCGATCCATGATCTCCAGCATGGAATCGGCGCATTCCTCACACAACGGATGATCGATCTCAGAGTTGGAGGACAGGCAATCGAAGAGCTCAGCCTTCAGCTTGAAGGCGGCGCTCATCTTCTTGCTGTCTCGACCATCGGATACCAGCATAAACCCAGTGCCATTGATAGAGTCCGTTAGCCTGTACGGCGGGACGAAGTGGTCGAAGCTGCTGGCGTCCTGCGGATCGAGGGTGTTTCCATTGTCTCCATAGATGGGCACTACAAAAGATACTTCATTAGAGCACAAGCACGATTTTATATTTCCCGCAGCCTTTTTTCCTACGCGATAATTCCGCCATGGCATGGACACTGATCTTCTCCAGCTGCTCGTCAAGCACGATGGGCTGCAGGCAGCGCTGGCAGGCGAAGGACACCGCCTGTTTATCCGCCTCGCTCATTGTGGCAGCTATTTGTGGTCCTTGGCCTGCGACTCGTGCATTCAAATGCAGTATGCTATTATATTCAATTTTTCCCGTGAGTGAGAAAACACAAATAATTCATCAGCTGTTTGCAGCTGCTGCCAGAGTTGCCACCTCCGCGCGAATAAACAATGGAGGAACGGTGACCACTACGGCGCAGTTAGTCGGAGAGAAGCTGTTAACTATCAGAAAGCGGAAAGAAAAGAACGTCTAAAACCAGTTTTAAAATAAAAACATTGCCCAAGAGTGTCCGGAGGAGAGGCATAAGCGAGCCGTAGAGCCTCAGGCCTTGACCACTATTGTTGCTGATAAGCCGTTGCGAGAGAAGACGAGTGGTTTCGCTTTTATTTTGCTTTGGTGAGCATAAAGCACAGGAGATGCAGTGCCGACGCCAATGCTGTCACCCTGGCTTGCCGCGAATAGCCAAGTTTAGCTCATTTCCCGCTTATTTTTCTAGGAGCTAGCAATTTTTTTCATATTCTGTAAATTGTTTAATTCTTGGTCTGCTTCCTAGGATAATATACTTTAGAAATCAGAGGTGTTTTTAAAAGGCGAGCTCTTAAATTATAAACTTTATTAGGTTTTTTCTTGTTTAAAAAGCTTTGTCTGTGAGAAATAATACAAAATGATTTGTAATCATAAATGTTAAACCTAAAGAACTTGACAATCTCAAAAGCAATCAATGACAATAACAAAAATCATTTTGATGTTTCGTAGCAATTAAATATTTGAAATTCGATGATTCGGCAATGGAAGACTGTTTCATTAAAGATTAAAATTTAGAAATGACGTCGTTAATACGACCACCTCTTGTGAAAAGTGTTAGAGGTTAGGACATTGACTTTCAGAATCAATTGTTAAACGTCAGAAGAGAAGATAAGAAATTTGCAAGCAAGGAACCATTAACATTAATAAAAATTGGATCAGACAACATTCTACACGAAGAAAAACTATAAGGGAAATTGAGACTCCCATTCTGAGTTATCAAGATTTGAGTAAATGAAAAATTAAGCAGGCCAGAAATTATGGCATTTTGTAATCAAATTATATATATAAGTAAGCTAAACTCGGCAGCGGCAAGCAGGGGAGGTCGACAGCACTGGCAATGGTCACATTGTCGTCTCTTTGGTTTCGACAACCGAATGGAAAACTTTCAGTCTCTTGCAAGCAGCACAGCGATTCGGAAGCAAACAATTAAGACCTCCACGATTCCTTACTCCTCCCCCACTTAGAATTCTGACTGAAAGTGCCGCCTCCGTCCGAATCCCCATCGCATGCCAGTGTTTTGATTTGCATCTGTTGTTCCTAGGCAGTAGCCGGATTTGCGGGTCCCAGTCACCTAAAAGCCCCCCAAATTGTGCGGATTAAACAACAGACGCGGATACCGACTAGTTCCCAGTTCCACACACATCGTGCCATTTTTATCTGGCCATACGGGCTTGATTACGTGATTAGAGCGGCGAGGGCAGTCGCAACAGCGGCCATAACAATGGTTTCCTACTTCGTGCCTCGTGGCCGCTTCCTGCTCAAGGCCGGCAATCTCAGGCAGGTGGTGCAGCAACAGCACCAGCCTGTCCAGCTCCAGCTCCAGGCCATCAAAGGGCCACAGACTCAGTCGCAGAACGGCAGCTTGCCGATGGTGCGCCACTTCCGTCAGTTCTCCTCGAATGCCGCCTCCAAGGAGGCACCCCTCCACCACCGACGACCGCCACTGCACAAACAGAAACAGATGCCGAGTCCTAGCCAGGAGGTGGCCCAGATCCGACGTAACGTACTCTCCCGCTGGACCGGCTTCTTGCTGCGCTGGGCACCCATGGGCATCTGTGTGTTCGGTGCCATCGAATGGCAGCTGCACAAGAAGCGCTGCGAACGGGATGGCATGCCCAGGACCGCCTCCGAGTTGCAGTCGCGCATCTACTGCTCTCTGCCGCTGCGCATCCTCAGCCGCTGCTGGGGCTGGCTGGCCGCTTGCTACCTGCCGCCCAGTCTGCGTCCTTATGTCTACGGCTGGTACTCCAACACGTTCAATGTGAACCTGTCGGAGGCCCAGTATCCGGAGTACGAGCACTACAACAGCCTGGCCGAGTTCTTCACGCGGCCGCTTAGGGATGGCGCTCGCATCATCGACCAGAATGCTCCACTCGTGTCACCCGCCGATGGAAAGGTCCTGCATTTCGGCAGCGCCTCGGACTCGCTGATCGAGCAGGTCAAGGGCGTAAACTACAGCATCGAGGACTTCCTGGGACCCTTGCAGACCCTGGAGCAAGCCAACTCGGGCACATCCTATGCTCAGGCTCTCAAGAAGACGAGCGACGGCTCCACGGAGCTGTACCAGTGTGTGATTTATCTGGCCCCGGGAGATTACCACCGATTCCACTCGCCCACCGCCTGGCAGCCAGCTATCCGTCGCCACTTTTCCGGCGAACTGCTATCTGTAAGCCCCAAAGTGGCCGGCTGGCTACCCGGCCTTTTCTGCCTCAACGAACGCGTTCTATACATGGGCCAGTGGAAGCACGGCTTCTTTTCCTACACCGCCGTGGGCGCCACCAACGTGGGATCCGTGGAGATCTACATGGATGCCGAACTGAAGACTAACCGCTGGACAGGTTTCAACGTGGGCAAGCACCCGCCCAGCACCTACGAGTACGATGAGCTTACGCTGGATCAGGCGGCCCAAGGAGCTCCAAAGGAGTTCGGCAAGGGTGACCTTGTCGGACAGTTTAACATGGGCAGCACCATTGTACTGCTCTTCGAGGCGCCCAAGAACTTTAAGTTCGACATTGTCGCTGGTCAGAAGATCCGCGTGGGCGAGTCGCTTGGTCACATCGCCGGCTCCAAATGATGATCACCAATCCTGTCCGTAGCATCCTGTACCGAACCAGTGCAAAGTCTCTGTCATCCATTATGTTCACATCACTCGTTGTATTAGCATTAGACGCTCATGTCCCAGGCAAATGTATTTTGTGAACAAACGTCCTGTGAAGCTAACATTGTGTATTGTTGCCATTTCTCTGTAGTTAGTAAGCCGTATTTTTTTACAATAAAAAGTCGAAATATCTTTGAAAACAAACAAAAATAACCACGGTCGGCGTTAATTGATTTCGCGGCACACGCTCCTTAACTAGAGCAGCGAATGTTGAGGTGGGCTGGCTATGGGGTCTTATCACGAGCGCTTTTGATAAGAAACGCTGATACAATCAAAACCAGTTCGAACGGCTAAGTCGATGAACTCCCGGTGGGCAGAAGAACCCAAGATGACTACGTCTGTGGCAGGCCGGCTGTCTTATCGGTGCGAATCGCCCGAGGGGGGACTTGCATTCCATCCCATCCCCTTCCCGGATGGTAATCACGCCATTGGCTGTCGATGAACCAGAACCTGAACCTGAAACCAAAAACGTTCCTGGCTAGACAAGCGCGAGCCGCTGCCTGCCGATGGGTGAAGATGCTCTCGTTCGCATACCCCACCCAGTGTTGTGTTTACTTGCTCGCTGCGAATCCGGGATCGCAATCCATTCCGCTTAATTGATTCAATCAAGCCCAATCCCCGGCCTGTGGGAGACATGTTCGTTGAACTTATCAGGCCAGCAGCGGTGACGAGTATGATTCGCTAAAGCGATTGGGCGATTGGGCCACAGGCCTTGACATACACTTACTCACGTAGCTAGAGAGTGATGTTTGGTTACCCGACCTGGCAACAGATTCTGGTCCGATCTGCGTCAGCAGACATTAGGGTACTCTGAGATCGGCATCATTTTAAATTTGGCGCCACTAATGACGATTAGAGAGATGCCAGATGCTGGAAAATATAAGTAATATTCTTAATAATTTATAAGTTTTCCCAACACTGTTGAAATGGTAATGTAGATCTCTTCGCAATCTCTGATCCTACTGAAGGCGAATCTCAGTTTGTTAAATGTTCTAAACTTGAAAGCCAGCACATCAGTAATAATATCGTAGTAGTCTGATAGAGTAAAGAAAACTTATTAAAGAAATTCGTTACAAAATAATAAAAAAAAAATGCTGCTAAAACACAGTTTGATGGCCTTAAGTTTTTCAAGAGCACACATGGGCAGGAAACCGCAAATAATATCTTTGATTCCTCATAGGAATATCGTGAAACGTTTCTTTGGTAGCAATGGAACACCGGGCATTGATCTCGTGGACTACGCCTATGTTAAGAAACTGCCGTGTGAACCGCAGAAGCTTCTCATCGATGTCCGGGAGCCTAAGGAACTGAAAGAGACTGGCCAAATCCCCACCAGCATCAACATTCCCTTAGCTGTGTTATGCGTGGAATTGACAGCCAGTAAGCCGATCTTCGAGTGCAAGTACGGCCGGGAGAAGCCTCAGCTGGACACCGAGATCATATTCCACTGCAGGAGTGGCAAACGCAGCCTCCAAGCGGCAGAAGCCGCAGTCGCATTGGGATTTCGGAATGTCAGGAGCTACGAGGGATCATGGCTGGATTGGGCGAAGAGGGAGGGTCTGCCCGAGTAGATCACGAAAGAATTCAATGTAAAGACTCACCACATTAAAAATAATAAAATCTCACCACTCGAATTCCCCTCCAAATTTCCCCTTAAACGGGACTGGTCTGGCAACCCTTTAAACAGCTGTGAGCCGGCATAAGTTTGTTGTTTGCGATTTTACGTAATAATTGTTATTTATTGTTGAGTTCGTTGTTTATTATCAAACCTAATATGCTTGTGAGACACTACATTATGGCCTTAAAGGTCTCAAGGTCACAGACTCCTCTCCGCGCGGTCGTGAATGCTCAAAGATACTCACTGATCCCGCAGGGAAATCGCTTGGGACGATTCTATAGCAGCAATGGACCTGCTGTCATTGGAATCGTGGACTACGACGTAGTCAAGAAGCTGTCCAGCGAGCCGCAGAAGCTCCTCATTGATGTCCGTGAGCCGGAGGAGCTGAAGGAAACCGGCCAAATCCCCGCCAGCATCAATATTCCTCTGGGCGTGGTTAGCCAGGAGTTGGCCGCCACCGAACAGGCCTTCAAGTCCAAGTACGGGAGGGAGAAGCCGCAACCGGACACTGAGATAATCTTCCACTGCAAGATCGGCAAGCGGAGCCTTAAGGCAGCAGAAGCCGCCGCCGCCTTGGGCTTCCGGAATGTCAAGAACTACGAGGGATCCTGGCTAGATTGGGCGAAGCGTGAAGGTCTTCCCAAGTAGATTAAAAAGATACTCAGAAGAAAATACAGCACGATTTGATAACAAAACTGATTCACAGGAATCCACCAAGGAGTTATTATTTAGAGTTCAGAATCAATAATGAGTCGTAAAATCGCTTAGAGTCGGGAAAGCATTTTGAAACTCTCAATTGATCCCCCATTCTCGTATTCCAATTTTAATGGCAAACACATTTTTTAACAAACAAATTTATTAACAAGTTCTCAGTGGCATTAATTAACTAAAATAAACTTAATATTTCGCTTAGAAGAAAATAACTTAATATTTGACTTAGAGAATTTTTCGTTACGAGATCTACACAAGAGACTTCTTTCTATATTACATTAGGTTCAAGTAGTACGATTCTATGACTTAGTCCACCTCCTCGACTGTGGGACCCTTGCCGAATCCGTTAGGAGCCTTCTGTTGGCCTTCACCTGCAGCTCCCTGCTGATGCATCTTGGTCATGATGGGGCTGCAAAACTTGGTCAGCTCCTGCAGCTTGTGCTCGAACTCCTCCTTCTCGGCGGTGGTGTTGCTGTCCAGCCAGCGCACCGCCTCGTTGCAGCGTTCCAAGACACTGCTCTTGTCCGCCGCACTGATGCGGTCGCCGCCCTGCT